>CM022298.1:266440704-266474852 GCA_011799875.1 Thinopyrum elongatum
GCTTCGATCATTGTGCCACTTAAAGTAGTCCAACTTCTTCACCCCTCCGATGAGATAGTGAACTACACGCCCGATTACTCGAGACGCTGAGCTGCTGAGATAATGTTATGAATGCTTTGAACGCCTCACCTTGGAAGGGATCGAGAAACGTTCCTGTCGTTCGAGATTTCCAGACGTCTTTCCAGAAGAAAACTTCCAGGATACCCCGCCCGCTAGAGCTGTGCGAGTTGTCATTGACTTGAAGCCTGGCACCGTCCTATTGCCAAGCGCCTTATAAGATGCCTCCCATCACCTTCTTGAGCTTAAGGAAGAAATCGACAATCACTTAAGAGTGGTTTCATCCGCCCAGTTCTCTGCTGGGGAAGCACCTTCTAACTCTTCGTTAAGAAGAAGGATGGAACTAACGAGGTTCAGGATTACCGGCCCATTAACCAAGCCACAATCCAGAATAATACCACTGCCCCGTTCAATGATTTTATGATCAACTTGCGGATCATCGGGTTCTCTAAACTCGACTGTGAGGTTGGGTTATCAACAGATCCGTGTCCGTGAAGAGGACATTCCCAAGACTGCATCGTCACTCGTTATGGCCTCCTATGAATACAACCGTCATGTCATTTGGCCTAACGAATGCCCAGCTACATTCTCCCCGTATGAATGAATATATATTCATGGATTACCTCGACAATTCGTCGTGTATATCTAGATGATATTCTGGTCTGATTCTAAGAATAAAGAGGAACATGAGGACACATCTTGCCTTGGTTCTAGAAGGCTCCGAGAACACAGTTGTATGCCAAGTATTCAAATGGAATTTGGCTTCCTGAAGTAACTTACCTTGGACATGTGATTTCCAAGGATGGGATTGCTGGTTAACCGAACGAGTTCAGCTCATTCTCGACTGGACTACCCCCAAAGAATGTTAAGCAAGTCAGAAGTTTCTCGGACTCGTAGTTATTGCCGTCGATTCGTTGAGAACTTTTCCAAGATTGCAAAACCATTGACAAAATCTGCTTCACAAGGTGTTAATTGAGTGGACAGAAAAATGCCAAGAAAGCTTGCAGACACTAAAAGATAAAATTGACATCTGCCCCAGTATAGCACCCCCGGATCCCAAAAAGGATTCGTGATATACTGTGATGCATTCTCGTCAAGATTAGGCTGTGTCCTAATGCAAGAGCGCAAAGTGATTGCTTTGCCTCCCGACAATTGCGTCCTCATGAAGAGAAAATTATCCCGTGCATGATCTTGAACTTTCTCTGCGTTTATCTATGCCTTGAAGCTATGGCGACATTACCTTCTCGGTAACCGTTTGCGAGATATACACGGACACCCCAAGCTTGAAGTATTTATATACTCAACCAGATCTGAACCTTCGTCACAAAGATGGTCGAAACAATTGCCGATTATGATATGAATATTCAATACCCCCGGCAAGGCTAAGTAATGGCCGATGTTTAGTCGCAAGTCCTATAGCAACAATCTTATGGTCAAGAAGAACACAACCCTCTTCTCCATGAAGAGCTTTGCAATTGAACCTCCATATTGTTCCACAGGGTTATCTCAATACCCTGGTTGTCGAACCAGATTGAACCGGCATTAAGGTTATGCAAAGGTATGACACTGAAGTTGAAAAATCAAGCGATCCTCGAGAAAAGGAAAGCCGTCGGAAATTCCATCTTGATGCGATGGGATCCTATTTTTCCAACCACCGTCTCTTCGTACCAAGTTCAAGAATGAGAGGGAAAACGTTATGAAGGAAGCTCATGACACTCTTGTCCATTCACCCTGGTACACAAAGATGTACCGTGACATTTGTCAAGATCTGGTGGCCTAATATGAACGCGAGACATTGCTCGTTATGTTTCTGAGTGTGACGTTTGCCGCCGCGTTTAAAGCTCAACACAAAGGCCCGCAGGAACTCTGGCAACCCCTGGAAATTCCTGAAGGAAATGGGACAAGGTCCAAATGGATTTCATTATGGTTTTTCCCCAAATCCCAGAAGGGTAATGATGCTATATTTGGTCGTCATTGACCGATTCTCTAAGGTTGCCACTTTCTGCCTGTTAAAGAGACAATCACTGCTAGACAGTTAGCAGACTTGTATGTTTTCCCGAATTGTGTCACTCATGGTGTTCCGTTGGAGATCGTAGTTCTGATCGTGGGCAGCCTCTTACCTCCGATTCTGGAATAGTTTCCAGAAGAGGCGAAATATGGACTATCGCTTTAGCACCGCTTTTCACACCTCAGTACAGGGTCAATAATATGCACTTGGAACAATGCGACCAAGTACCAATCAAGTGCTGAAGATGCTTCGAGCTTGCGTCATCTCCTTGGTAAGAAAATGGGAGGAATCTCTCCCGTATGCCGAAATTCTCTTACAACATAGCTATCAAGCTAGTCTGAAGATGGGCACCGTTTGAAGTTCTATACGGTTAAGTGTCGAACCCCTACTGAATTGGTCAGAACTGGGGAACGCTCACTGTCGGTGACGGATTATTCGGCCAAGCTGAAGAACAAGTCCGCATTGTTCGTGAACATTTGAATCTGCTCAGTCTCGTCAGGAAAGGAAGCAACCTGACGAGCACCAGGATGTTACTATCAACCTGGCGAGCAAGCTTACCTTTGTCACTCCTTGAAAGGCACTCCTCGGTTCGGAATCAAAGGCAAGTTAGCCCCGCTACATTGGTCCCGTTCCGTATTCTTGCCCGATCGAGGAGAAGTGGCATATCAGTTGCAATTGCCGCCACAACCTTTCTCAAGTACATGACGCTTTCATGTATCCCAACTCCGCGCTGCTTTCAAGGATCCTATTAGAGCTGTGGTCATGAAGTGCTTGAATTGACGGGAAGATCTGTCTATCCAGAACATCCCATCCGTGATTCTTGATCAAGCTGAGCGTCGAAACAGTCAAAAGTCAATCAAGTTCCTCAAGGTTCAGTGGTCAAATCATTCTGAAGATGAGCCCATTGGAACGCCGGATCGTCTTCGCGAAGAATACCCCTCTTTCTTTCAGTCTTCCTCTTAATTCTCGGGAGAGAGATTCTTAAGATAGAGGAGAGTTGTAACACCCCCGGTGTATTAGCAACAGTAATCACTTTTGATTAAGACATGTTAGCATGATCACAGGCCTATATATCTCTAGCATCAATTGCATTTCAACTCCTAAGTCCATTCCCAAATTTAATGAAAGTGGAATATGAAAGTTGTCCAACATAGAAGCTAAATATGTCAGATAAATAGACATATTCCAGAGGCATTCTAAAAATTGAAACCAACATCATTGGATTGGTAAAGTGGACTCGTTAACAACCCTCACATACAAGTGGATAAGATAATATTTATAACCATTTATTAAATGACTGAAATAAATATGGAATTATGTTTTGTCCAAAACTAATTTTAGGGTTAGGGAAAATGCAATGGTATTATGAATAGGTCCAATCTTTTACAAAAACCATTTGGGGCCCTACTACTATTAACTAGATTGAGAAAGGAGAATAAAGAAACGGAAAGAAAAGCAGAAAAAGAAGAAAAAAAAGAGCAACACCCCCCCCCCCCCCACCCGGCCAATCGGCCGACTATCCCAGACAGCCACCCCACCGCGGCCACCTGCGCCCCGGCTATTAGGCCACAGCCACGAAACCTAGCCCCCCCACCGACATCCCCCCCCAGTTTCGTCACCCCCTTCCCTCGACCAGGATCGGATCGGGCCAACCGTCCCGTCGCCCGTCGCATCACGCCCTCGCAGCCCCCGGAGCCCGCCGCGCCTCCCGCCGGACGCACGATCGTCTCCGTCGTCATGTAGACGCCGCCGACGACACCCCTCCCGCTCCCGCGCCCCTCATCCGGTGACGCCCCGCCTCCCACTCTCTGCTCACGCACCTCGCCAGGCCGCGCCCAGAAACCCCCCCCCCCCCCCTGCCCCGCCTCCCCCCGACTGGCCACGTCACGCGCCCTTTCCCCCTGCCCCGGCTCCTCGCCACGCTCCTTGATTCCCTCACCCCCGGCTTCTCCCCTTCCCCCCGCGTGCGATGCTTGCAGCTGCTGATAACGGCCCTCGCGCGGGCCTCGACCCCCATGCTCCGCGGCTGCTGCTGCTGCGCCGCTGCCGCTCCCTCGCTAGCCTCGCGTCGGAGCGCCGCGTCGCGCCCTCCGCTTCTCCCGCGTGGCCCGTTAGCAGCGACCGGCCTCGCCGCGCCGGCCCCCCACTTATCCCGCGACCACCGCATCCGCCCGGCTCGCTCCTTCATCAGTTCATCGCGCCCCGCTTGGCTCACGCTTCGCCGCACCCTTCCACCCCGCCGCCTCACCTTGACCATCAGCCGGGGCGCGCGTGGAGCTCGATGCGTGCGCCAGCTCCGGGAGATACCGCGCCGCTCGGTGCTGACCAGCCCGCCACGTTGTAGGCCGCATGGGCCACCTTGACAGGTGGCCCTCCGCCCCTGATGGCCTAGACACATGGGGGCCCACTCCAAAAAATGTTTTAAAAGAAAAGAAATATTAAAATAACATTAAAAAATTATAATTAATGAATTAATTAGTTAATTAATTATAATTAAATCCTGATTAGGTTGTTAATTAATAACTAATTAGTGTATAATTAACAGTAATAGTAATACTAATTACCGCTGATCAGCATGAGTATGCTAGTTCACATCACTGTTTGGATAATGTTGAATTAAATAATAATTAAATTTCAGAAATTAATAAAAAACTTTAGAAACATCTATTAAATAAACGTAATCCGATGAAAATTTTATACATGAAACTGCTCAGAACGACGATACGAAACCGGATACGCCCTCGTATCCCGTCAGACGCCCGCAGCTATAAGAACTTTGAAAAATTAGACCGATTTCGATAAATGAATAGTGCCCAACTTTAATTAAATAATCCGAATAAATTCCTAAATTAACTAAATCGTTTAGTTAGGCAGTTAAAACACCCGGCATATCATTAGCAGCCATACATATTGTTTGCATATTGCCGTGAATTTATTGTTTCTCTCCCCTCCTTCTTCTCTCGATAGAAGCTGAGACCGACGACGCTGCACCAGGTTACGACTACTCTACCGACGAGCAAGCCCGTTTGACGACCTCCTCTCTGCCAGAGCAACCAGGCAAGCCCCCCCCTTGAGCATTCCAGATATCGCCATTCTATTCTCCTGCTTGCATTAGATATTTCGCTTACTGTTAATGTATGCTCCTATTCTGATGCATAGCTGCTGTTGTAAATTATTGTATTGCTACATTACCTGCATGATAAATGTTTAGTATAGGTTGGTATGAACCATCGTGACCCCACCACCTTACATTTGTCGCCCCTGCTTGTTCATCGAACGACTCGATTACAAGTGATCGCGATCAGAGACAGACGCCTACATTCACACCCCCCCTTAGTTGTACGACTCTGCGTAGTAACTATCGAGTGCCGAGGGTGATACCGTAACGCACTCCGATGAATACTCTGAGATAGCTGTTCGGTCGTGGTCATCGAGGGTGATTCCTCCTTCTCCATGTCCGATACGACTCTGTCGTGCAACCCTCAGGGTGAACCTCGAGGGTGATACCTCATACGTCACCCTGATGATTAGACCACACGGTTACTGACCTTTTTCACAGGCGGGGTCCACCCTGGTGGGTACCCGCTGGGGATCTATGATTTCGGGGTGTGCCGGAAGGGCACTCGAGTGTGACATTGTGGCGGAGCATCAGAGACTCTATTGTTGATGTCTCGATGTACTAATTGAGCCTATTGGATTTGGGTGTGTGATTTGAGTGGGTCGACGTGCCCTATACGCCACCCTACCACCGGCGGGGATATTATCGTTTATGGGTTACCTCTGCGATGTACGTTTCCGAAAAGCTATCGACGTCACGATTCACCGTGCGGGCTGACGTCGGGATTGGGCTGGATACTCACTGGCAGAGTTCAGTGTCGCGCTGCTCGCACCCCGGCCAGCCACGCAACGCGCAGGGTGCCCAGGGCGATGGGCCCGAGACCCCCTGGGTGCATATAGGTTAGTCGGCGTGCTGACCTCTCTGCTGAGCCTAGGTAGAGCGCTGCTTCGTGTTGATCTTCCGAGGACGGGCATTACCCACAAGTATGTCCGGCCAGAGTTGACGAGCGTGTTGGGTAACAGTAGTGCACCCCTGCCGGGGATGAATCTTCTATCGTAGCCGGTCCGAGGTAAAGGACGCTCAGTTTGTGTATCCCGATCTACTACTTAAACTGGATACTTGTTACTTAATTGAAGCTTCGGGATTACTTTCTCTGGGAGTCGAGGAAGGATCTTTGAGCTGTACTCAAACATGTTGCTAAATAAAATGCTATTCTACTCTTTCTAGCTGCAAGATGATGGCTTGAGAAGATGTTTGAAGATGCTAGTCTTCGTAGGACTGGCCTTTCTCTCTTTCTGGCATTTCTGCAGCCCAGTCCACATATACAGCCTTTTCTCCATGATAAGTTGCATATGTAGTATAGATCCTGCTTGCTGAGTACTTCGGAGGAGTACTCACGTGTTGCTTTATTTCTCTTTCCCCCTAACCCCACCTTGATGATACACCAGACGATGGAGTCCAGGAGCCAGACGCCACCACCGGAGCTACTACCAGGCGGGTCCAGAGGGCACTATACTGGATCGAGCCAGGAAAGGAGTAGGATCGGAGGCTCCCAGGCAGGAGGCCAACGCCTTCGATCTAGTGTCGCTGTTTTGTGCTAGCCTTCTAAGCAGGAACTTGTCTAACTATGTCTGTACCCAGATATATTTGTATGACTGACTTATGTATTCGGATCTTCGGACTGGTCTGTAATATTGTGGACCTCCGTTTATTTGTGTTTAGAGTTGTGTTGTGATATCTTCCCGTGAGTCCCTGGGTTGATCGTACACGTTTGCGTGTATGATAGTGTACGATTGAAACCGGGGGCGTCACAAGTTGGTATCAGAGCCGACTGCGCTGTAGGAAGCCCCCTCCAAATTCCTTGGCCGAAGTTGAGTCTAGAAACCGAAAAAAACTAATTTACTAACTTGGCGTGTGGGCTACGGGCCCACGTCGCCAACTGGGTGGTATTAGGATCTTTTATTCCTCGTCTATACTCTGGGACTCTAATATCTCTTCTATCGGGTTAAATAAATTTTACTAACGCCGACACTTAGGATCTCGTAAATCTCTTCACCCGGAGAGCGGATATCTGTGCGATTTCCCTGTCATTGATCTGATTAGTCTGATAATCATTTGTCCTTCCATTGTTTTGTTTAACCTTTCTCTCCGAGTTGTGGTTAACTTCTCATTGTCATTGACAAATCTGAATTTCCTCTGTTTCAGATGGACCGTTTGTTTCCACCGCGTCCTACGACAACAGCTGTGCTTCGCACTGGGCTCGTGAGCCCTGGGTTTCCAGCTGTCCTGACGCTCTCATGACCAGACTTGGCTACCGCTGGTACCCTGAGTACATGGTTTACGAGGATTACCGCGAGTTTATCAGGAGACAGTACCATGCTGATGTTCGTATCTATGATCGGCAGAATGGAATCAGACACCGAGCTGCACTTTTTCACGGATGGCGTGACGATGATTGAGGATGCAGTAGAATGACTGCGCCTACTCTGCTGTCGCACGTCTTCGAGGACAGTTCAGTGATATCTTGGATGACTCTGAGTTCCGATACATTCCGTATGCCCCTGCTGGAGATGCTACCGGATACTACACAGCTATCTGTGCCCGTACGAGCCTCGCCGATATGACCACCGCGTTCTGATTCAGTGCACTCAGGCTCTGGATCGCACTGTTCGGGCTCTTGCCGTCGAGGTGGTTGCCACTCGAGCACGTCTCTTACGATGCTATGAACGCAGTGATGCCCGCCCTGTTCTGAAGGGATACATCCGGAGCAATCCTTTACCCGCGCAGGACTCAGATGTAGTGGGTATTGACTGGCCTGCTTGTTGGAGGTCACACACCTCACTGGACCTCTTCTTACAGTTCGAGACCGGGTTCTGCATCAGAGTGCACATGGAGCACAGGTCCTTCCGCGACGAATATTCGTCGTCCGCACTCGCAGTTACCCCGTACAGTGGTTTTCTCCCCGACGTTGAGTAGCCTTTGCTATGTCTCGTTGTGTACTTCCTACCGTGTGCCTGGCGGCCTAGTATGTCTAGCTTTTAATTTGCGCCGTTATGCTGTCCGCATGTACCCGACCTTGTGTATGGATCTGTATGTTTAATCGACTACTGTTATGTATCTATTACACTGCTAAGAGTATGTCGTGTTACATCATAACTTGTCGCTAAACACTCGCAATGCTTTTACTAAAACTACACCCCTGTTGATACTAGCAGGATGGGAGACCAGGTGGTCGTGGTCGTGGTCGTAGCCCCTGAACGTCCACCACCGCCAGACTAATATGGCAGCTATGATGCAACAATTGACGCTTAACCCCAGTTCATGGTTGGAATCATGGCTCAGTTTCCGCATCAGAACAACCAGAACCAGAACCCAGCCTCAATAATTTGACAGAGTTTACGCGACCAACCAACGAGTTTCGCAACTCTGACAAGCCCACTGGATGCGATGACTGGCTCCGCGACATCACTCACGAGATGGAGTCGCTAATGTCGCCCCCGCCAACTTTGTCACCTTCGCGGCCTTTTTCTAAAGGGCCCCGCTGCTCAATGGTGGGACACCACACAAGCGTACTCTGCCTGTTGGAAAAGTCATCACCTGGTATGAGTTCCAGGCTGGCTTTCCGTACACGTTACATCCCTCAAGCAATTATGGAACGCTAGAAGACCCAGTTCCGAACCTAATCAGGGCAATTAACCGTCGAAGCTTATCAGCGGGAATTCTTGATCTCTCCCGCTATGCGAAGAAGCACATCGCCCACAGAATGTCGCAGGACAGGAGAAGTTCCGTAATGGACTACCACCCTGACCTCAAGCTTGCACTAGGCTCCAAGACATCAATGACTTCTCAACTCTAGTGAACAAGGCTATCTAGTTGAGACCGCTAGATGGAAACAAGGACTCGAAAGAAGCGCCTATCGTGAGCTGGCTCATCTTCGGGCTCAGCACCGAAGCGTAGAGTTGGATTCCCAACAACGCGTTCCAGTCCCAATACCTCTGCCGCCAAAGAACTAATGCGCACTCACGTCTGTCCTCTCCACCACCCGAGGCCGTCAAAGCTCAAGCTATTCAGAACAAGGCCCCTCTTCGTCCGAAGATGGTTTGTGTTTCAAGTGCCGCCAAACCAGGCCACAAAGCAAAGACTGCCGCCAGACTAGAAATCAGTTAGATTTTCTCGTGCGGCCGTGGATATGCGCGTGGCAACAATCAGACCCGCAACTATAATACTGGGTCTGCTTCCACCGTGGTCGTGGTCAGGCTTACAACATTGACATTGGAAAAGTCCAGGATTCAACCTGCTATTGTGATGTGGTACCCTTCTTGTTAACTCAGTACCTGCTGCTGTATTATTGATCAGGAGCATCGCATTCATTCATGTCTGAAGCATTTGCTTATCTCATGACATTGCATTCGAAAAGATGACACCTGCCAATAGTTGTCCGTTACCCCTGGAGGCCAATGTCAAACCACTATGATGGCACACAACATTGGAACTGAGGTACCTCGTTGATTGAGGATTTGGTTGAATTCCTAGCTTCCCATTATCCTGAAGTCTTCCACTAGAGATTTCTGCTATTATTCTGTTCTGGGAATGTGGATTTTGTTTGTTTGAAATGCTCACAGGTGGTTGTTTTGTTGGTTCGATCAATCCCTTGTTCTGCACCACTATAAGTTATCAACGCTTGGTACCTTCACCCCTCGATGTCCAGGCATACCCCCGGCTAGAGCTGTCGAGTTTGTCATTGACTTGAAGCCTGGCACCGTTCCTATTGCCAAGCGACCTTATAAGATGCCTCCGCATCACCTTCTTGAGCTTAAGGAAGAAATCGACAAGTCACTTAAGAGTGGTTTCATCCGCCCCAGTTCCTCTGCTTGGGGAGCACCTTCACTCTTCGTTAAGAAGAAGGATGGAACTAACCGATTGGTTCAGGATTACCGGCCCATTAACCAAGCCACAATCCAGAATAAATACCCACTGCCCCGTATCAATGATCTTTATGATCAACTTGCCGGATCATCGGTGTTCTCTAAACTCGACTTGAGGTTGGGTTATCACCAGATCCGTGTCCGTGAAGAGGACATTCCCAAGACTGCATTCGTCACTCGTTATGGCTCCTATGAATACACCGTCATGTCATTTGGCCTAACGAATGCCCCAGCTACATTCTCCCGTCTAATGAATTATATATTCATGGATTACCTCGACAAATTCGTCGTGGTATATCTAGATGATATTTTGGTCTATTCTAAGAATAAAGAGGAACATGCTGAACATCTCTGCCTTGTTTTAGAAAGGCTCCGAGAACACCAGTTGTATGCCAAGTATTCCAAATGTGAATTTTGGCTTCCTGAAGTAACTTACCTTGGACATGTGATTTCCAAGGATGGGATTGCTGTTAACCCTGAACGAGTTCAGGCTATTCTCGACTGGACTCCCCCAAAGAATGTTAAGCAAGTCAGAAGTTTTCTCGGACTCGCTAGTTATTGCCGTCGATTCATTGAGAACTTTTCCAAGATTGCAAAACCATTGACAAATCTGCTTCACAAAGGTGTTAAATTTGAGTGGACAGAAAAATGTCAAGAAAGCTTTCAGACACTAAAAGATAAATTGACATCTGCCCAGTATTAGCACCCCCGGATTCCCAAAAGGATTTCGTGATATACTGTGATGCATCTCGTCAAGGATTAGGCTGTGTCCTAATGCAAGAGCGCAAAGTGATTGCTTATGCCTCCCGACAATTGCGTCCTCATGAAGAAAATTATCCCGTGCATGATCTTGAACTTTCTGCGGTTATCTATGCCTTGAAGCTATGGCGACATTACCTTCTCGGTAACCGTTGCGAGATATACACGGATCACCAAAGCTTGAAGTATTTATATACTCAACCAGATCTGAACCTTCGTCAACAAAGATGGCTCGAAACAATTGCCGATTATGATATGAATATTTCATATACCCCCGGCAAGGCTAATGTAATCAATATTTATTAGCCACTGTTGAGGTGTTCGTCACTTATCACTTCAATGATGTTGGTTTCCATTTTAATAATAGCCTCTGGGAATTAATTGTATAGTCTAGACATTTTAGTTCGTCTAGTGGACAACGTTTCATATTTCCACTTTCATTTTAAATTGAATTTGACTTAGGGAGTGAAATGCAGTGATTGATGTAATGATGGATATGCACTATAATATGCTAAGCATGTCGCTTATCAAAAGTGATTACTGTAGGCTAAATCGACGGAGGGGGTGTTACAAACTCTCTCATCTATTTAAGAATTTCTCGTCACCGAAGAATAAGAGGAGCTGAATAGAAAGCAGGGGGTATTCTTCGGAAGACGATCCGTCGCGTTCCCAAGTGGCTTCATCATTCAGAATGATTGACCACTTGAACCTTGGAGGAACTTGATTGATTTGAACTGGTTCGCTACGCTCAGCTTGATTCAAGAAGTGGAGGGATTCTGGATAGACAGATCGTTCCGTAATGTCAAGCACTTCTGATCCACAGCCAATAGGATCTTGAAGCAGCGGCGAGTTGGGATACCATGAAAGACGTCATGGTACGTGAGAAAGGTTTGGCGGCAATGCAACGAATGCCAATGTATCTCCGACGGGCAAGAATACGGAACGGGCCCAACTGTAGCGAGGGGGCAACTTGCCTTTGATTCCACGAACGATGAGTGCCTTTAACGGAAGTGAGCGGAGGTAAGCTTGCTCGCCAGTTGTTATTACTATTCGGGTGCTTTCGGTTCATTAGTTGCTCTTCTGACGAGACTGAGAAGACTTTCAAATGTTACAGACAATACGGACTTGTCTTTCAGCTGCCGAATAAGTGCCGGCCGACGAGTGAGGTCCCCCAGGTTTCTGACCAATTCAGAGGGGTTCGACCACTCGACGTTATAGAACTTCAAACGGGCCATCTTCAGACAGCTTGATAGCTTTGGTAAGAGAATCGGCCCATACGGGGAGAGATTCTCCATTTCTTACCGAAGGAGGATGAAGCAAGCTCGAGAATCTTCGAGCACTTGATTACTCGTTCAACCACCACGGTGCTGGGGTGAAAAGCGGTGCGTGAAGAGACAGTGTGAGTTCCCAGCTTCTATGGAAAACTATTCCAGAATTGGGAGGTGAAAGAGCTTGCACCGATCAGAACTGATCTCCAACGGAACACCGTGGTAGTGACCACAATCCGGCGAAACCATACAAGTCTGGAACTAGGGCTAGCCAGTGATTGTCTCTTACCAGGCAGAAAGTGGGCAACCTAGAGAATCGGTCAATGACAACAAAATAGCATGGCACTTACTGGTGATTGGGAAAACAGTAATTGGAAATCCATTTGGACACTTGTCCCATTTCCACTTCCAGGAATTCCAGGGGTGTTGCAGAGTTCCTGCGCGGCCTTTGATGTGAGCGTTACGCGGCGGGCAAACGTACATCAGAAACATAACGAGCAATGTCCGCGTCATATTAGGCACCAGAATCTTGACAAATGTACGTGTACATCTTGGTGCTACCAGGTGTTGAATGGACAAGGGAAGTGTATGAGCTCCTCATAAACGGTTTCGCCCTCATTCTTGAACTTGGTACGAAGAGACCGGTGTTGGGAAAAATGAGGATCCCCATCTGCTCAAGATGGAATTCCGACGGTTTCCTTTCTCGCAGGTTCGCTTGATCTTTCATTCAGGGTATACCTTTGATAAACTTAATGCCGTGTTTAATCTGGTTCGACAACCAGGGTATGAGATAAACCTGTGGAACAATATGGAGGTTCAATTTGCAAAAGCTCTTCATGCAGAAGAGGTGTGTTTCTGAACCATAAGATGTGCTATGGACTGCGGACTCTTAAAAATCGCCATTACATGCCTTGCGGGGGTTTATGAAAATTCATATCATATCGGAAATTGTTTCGAGCATCTTTGTTGGACGAAAAGGTTCAGACATGTTGAGTTATATAAATACTTCAAGCTTTGGTGAGCCGTGTATATCGGCAAGGTTACCGAGAGGTAATGTCGCCAAGGCTTCAAGGCATAGATAACCGCAGAAAGTTCAAGATTCAGCACGGGATAATTTCTTCATGAGGACGCCAATGTCGGGGGCATAAGCAATCATTTGCGCTCGGCAGTAGGAACAAGCCTAATCTATGACGAGATGCATACACGTATATCACGAGAATCCTTTTGGGAATAACCGGGGGGGTGCGATATGGGGCACGAGATGTCAATTTATCTTTAGTGTCTGAAAGTCTTCTTGACATTTTTTCTGTCCACTCAAATTTAACACCTTGTGAAGCGATATGTCCATGGTTTTGCCGAATGCTTGGAAAAGTTCTCAAACCGAATACGACGGCAATAACTAGCGAAGTCCGAAGAAACTTCTGACTTGCTTTAACATTCGGGGGAGTCAGTCGAGAATAGCCTGAAATCTGTCGGGCGGTTAACAACAATCCCATCTTGGACAATCACATGTCCACAGGTAAGTACTTCAGGAAGCCAAATTCGCATTTGGAAAAGTGCATAACAATGGTGTTCTCGGAGACCTTCTCTAGGAACAAGGCAGAGCGTTCAGCATGTTCCTCTTTATTCTTAGAATAGACCAGATATCATGCGAGATATGACCACGACGAATTTGTCGAGAGGTAATCGAATATGATTAGTTCACAGACGGGCAGAACTGTAGTGTGGAGCATTCGTGTAGCCAAATGACATGACGGTTATTCATGGAGCCATGAACGAGTGACGAAGCAGTCTTGGGACATGTCTCTCACGGACACGGAATCGGTGATAGCCCAACCTCAGGTCGAGTTTAGAGAACACCGATGATCAACGGGCAATTGATATAAAGATCATTGATACGGGGCGAGTTGGGTATTATTCTGGATGTGGCTGGTTAATGGCCGGAATCTGATCCAATCGGTGTTCCCATCTTCTGTCTTACGAAAGGAGTGAGGGTGCACTCCCCAAAGCAGAGGAACTGGGGCGGATGAATGAAACCACTCTTAAGTGATTTGCGATTCTTCCTTAAGCTCAAGAAGGTGATGAGGAGGCATTCTTATAAGGGCGTTGGCAAAAGGACGGTGCAGGATTCAAGTTCATGTTGACAAACTCGACAAGCTCAAGCCGGGGTATTCACTGGAGTTCTCTGGAAAGACGTCTGGAAAATCCGAACGACAGGAACGTCTCGATCCCTTCCAGAGGTGAGGCGTCAAAGCATTCTAAACATATATCTCAGCTTACAGCGTCTCGATAGAACGGGGCGGTGGATGTTCATATTCATCGGTGGGGTGAAGAAGTTGCCGAACTTAGTGGCAACAATTGATCGAAGAGCAATGTGAGTTTCCAACAATCCATTTCCGGTAGTAGGTCTATGGTGGACGACTCAGGATAAATAGGGGAAGCTAGGAATTCAAAAATTCCTCGATTTCCAACAGGGGACATATGTTGACATCAAGTGGTTGAACTTGGCACTCCAGGGGGTATGACAAAACTATTGGCAGGTTCATCTTTGCGAATGAATGTCATTGAGTAATGCCAAATGCTTCAGGACATGAATGAATACGATGCTCATGAATACAAAAATACAGAAGCAGGTACTGAGTTGTTAACAAGCAGAAGGGTACCATCACCGTAGCAGGTGATCAGACTTTCAATGTCAATGTTTTGTAAGCTCTGACCACGAACCAGCGTGAGCAGACCCGAGTGTATTATGTGCGGGTCTGATGTGTGCACGGCCATATCCCGGCTCAGCACGGGAAGTGAAAACTCTAACTGATCATGAGTTTGGCCGGCAGTCTTTAGCACTGGTGGCCTGTTTGCGGCACTTGAAACACAAACCATCTTCAGGAGCGAATGAGGGGCTGTCTTTGCAATAGGCTTGAGCTCTTGACGGGCCCTCGGGTGGTGGAGGATGCAGACGGCTGTGGTGAAGCATGTTCTTCGTGCGCAGAGGTATTGGGAGGAACGCCGTGTGTGGGAATCCAAAACTCTACGCTTGGTGCTGAGCCCGAAGCAGAGCCAGCATCCGATTAGTTGCGCTTCTGCGGATGTTTCATTTGGTGTTCCATTGAATGCGGTCTAACGAGAAATACTGCCTTGCTGTCACTAGAGTTGAGAGTCATTGATGTTTGAGCAGCTAGTGCAAGCTTGAGGTCAGGGTTTGTGGTTGTAGTCCATTATGGAAATTCTCCTGTCTGCGAGCACTGTGGCTGGATGTCTTCTTCAGCATAGCGGGGAGAGATCAAGAATTGCCGCTTGTCAAGCTCGACGGTTTTATGCCCTTGTGAGGTGAGTTGGTTCGGGAAACTGGGTCTTCATGCGTTCCATAATTGCTTGGGATTTGAACGTGTACGGAAGCAGTCCTGGAATCCATACCAGTGATGACTGGTTCAACAGGCAGAGGACGCGCTGTGTGTGTCCCACCATGAGCAGCGGGGACCCTTTAAGAAAAAGGCCGCGAAGGGTGACCAAAGTTGGCGGGCAGGGCGACATTAGCAGACTCCATCTGCGTGAGTGGATGTGCGGAGCCAGTCATGCATCCCGGGACGCTTGTCAGAGTGCGAAACGCGTTGGGTCGAGTCGCGTTAAACCTCGGTCAAAGTTGAGGTGAAGCTGAGGTTCTGGTTTGGTTGTTCTGATGCGGAGGAAATGATGCCCTGATTCAACATGAACTGGCGGTTAAGCTCAAGGTTGCATGCAGTAGCCGCATAAGTTCTGGCGGTGGTGGACGTCAGGGGTCGACAACGACCACGACCACATGGCCTATAACTATCCTGCTAAGTATCAAAACAGGGGGTTAGGTTAGTAAAAGCACATGCGGAGTGGTTAGCGACAAATAGTATGATGTAACACGACAATACCCTTTAAGCTAGTGTGAATAGATACATAACAGAGGCGATTAAGACATACAGATCCATACACAAAGTCGGGTACATGCGGACAGCATAACAGCGCAAATTATAACATAGACATACATAGGCGGCGCGCAGGACGCGGTAAGGAGTTACACAACGAGACCATAGCAAAGGATACATCAACGGCGGAGGAAGAGAAGGGCAGAGGAGAAAACCACTGTAACGGGTGGGGTAACTGCGAGTGAGGACGACGAAGTATTCGTCGCGGAAGGATTCCTGTGCTCCTGTGCACTCTGATGCAGAAACCCGGTCTCGAATGTAATGAAGAGGTCCAAGGTAGGTGTTTGTGACTCCAACAAGCAGGCAGTCAATACAGCAACATCATGAGTCACTGCTGCGGGTAAAGGATGTGCTCCGGATGTATCCCTGCACGAACAGCGGCGCATCAACTGCGTTCATAGCGTCGTAGAGAGAGGTGCATCGAGTGGCACAACCAAACTCGACGGCAAGAGCCGCAACGTGCCGATCCAGAGGCCTGGGCACTGAATAACAGAACGCGGGGGGTCATATCGGCGAGGCTCGTACAGGGGCAACAGGATAGTGTAGTATCTGTGTCAGAGTATCGGAGCAATCTAGCAGTACGGAGAGTATCGGAACTCCGAGTCATCCAAGATATCACTGAAACTGTCCTCGAAGGACGTGCGACAGCAACAGCGTAGGCGGCATCTTTATGCCATCTCAACGTCACGCCTACACGTGAGAAAGGTGTCACGCGGTGTCTGAGTTCATTCTAGCCGACATATATACGAAACATCTATGGTATGCTCATGATAAACTCGCGGTACTCCTCGTTAAACCATGTATGTACTCAGGGGGTACCCGGTAGCCAATCTGGTCAGTGAGATCGCGATCAGGACAGCTGGAACACCCAGGGGCTATTCCAGGCCCAAGTGCGAAGCACAAGCTTTGTTGTAGGACCGGTGGAAACAAACGGCCTCTGAAACAGAGGAAATTCAAGATTGTCAAATGACAATGAGAGACGTATAACCGATCTCGGAGGAGAGAAGTTAAACCAAACAATGGAAGGAAAATGATTATCAGACTAATCAGATAAATGACAGGGAAATCGCACAGATGATCCAGCTTCTCGGGGTAGACGGGTTTACGAGATCCTTAAGTGAGGCGTAGTAAAATGTATATTTAACCCGAGATAGAAGAGAATTAGAGGTCCCAGAGTATAGAACGAGGAATAAAAGATCCTAAGACCACCAAGTTGGCGAGAGGGGCCCGTTAAGCCACACAAGGCCAAGTAGTAAGTAAATTAAGGTTCTGAGTCGCGGTTTCTAGACCTGCAACTATCGCCAAGGAATTGGAGAGGGGCCTTTCCACAGGCAGTCGGCTAATGAGTACCAACTTGTGACGCCGCCGGTCGAATAGGCGGTAACACTAATTCGATTACACGCAAAACGTGTTACAGATCAAGCCACAGGGCACCCAGCGAGGGAAGATATCACAACAAAATCTAAACACTAAATAACGAGGGCAAGGTCCACCAATATTACAGACAGGGGATCCGAAGATCCGAATACCATGAATGTCAGTCATACAAATAAGATCTGGTACAGACCATTAGTTAGGACAAGTTTTGCCTTAGAAGGCTAGCACAACAGCAGCCCTAGATCGAAAGCGGCGTTGGCTCATGCCTGGAAGCCTCGATCCTACACTCCTGGGCAGCGGCTTGCGTACCAGTAGTACGTGCCCTCTGGACCAGCCTGGTAGTAGGCTCCGGTGGTGGCGTCTGGCTCCTGGGATCCACGTCTGTGTATGTATCATAAGGTGGGGTATATGGGGGAGAGAAATACGGCACACGTGAGTCTCATCGAAGTTACTCAGCCAGGCAAGGATCTATTACTACAGTATGCAACATAGTCCATGGAGAAACGGCTTTGTATATGTGGACTGGGCTGCAGACAATTTGCCAGGGATAGAGAGCAAAGGCCCCTAGTCCTATCGACCGACTGAGCTCTTCAAAAATATTCTCAAAGCCAATCAGCTTGCAGCAGTTAGAAGCAGAGAGTAATGCTTGATATTTAAGCTTAGAACCATGTGTGAAGTAAATAGCTCAAAGATCACTTCCTCGGATCCGAGGAGAAAGTAATCCCGAAGATTCAATTAAGTAACAAGTATCCAGTTAAGTAGGAGCTCGGGATACAAAAATGGCGTCTTACCGTAGGAGGCTACCGTTCGATTAGAGATTCATTCACTGCGAGGGGTGCACTACTGTTACCCAACAGCTCGATCAACTGCTGGCCGGACAACTTGCTGGGTGGTAATGCCCGCACTCGGAAGATCAACACGAAGCAGCGCTCTACCCTAGGGCTCAGCAGAGAGGTCAGCACGCCGGACACTAACCTATGCACCCACGAGCGGGTCTCGGGCATCGCCCTGGTGCACCCTGCGCGTTGCGTGCTGGCCGGGGTGCAGGCGCGGACACTGAACTCGCAGTGAAGTATCCAGGCCCAATCCCGACGATCAGCACCGCACGAGTGAATCGTGATGACAGTCTGATAAGCTTTCGGAAACGTACATGAAGAGGGCCCCATAACCATATGCCCGAGTGGTGGTAGTGCGTATAGGGCCACGTCGACCCATCAGTCACCACCCAACATACCAATAGGCTCAATTTAGTATCAATGCGGAGACAACAGAGTCTTGATGGCTCGCCCAATGTCACACCGAGTGCACATTACGGACACAACCGAAATCAAGATCCCCAGCGGGACCCACCAGGGTGGAACACGCACGTGTGAAAAAGGTCAAGTAAACCGTGTGGTCATAGTCCAGGGTGGAACGTATGAGGTATCACCCTCGAGGTTCACACTGAGGGGTTGCAACGGACAGAGGTGTATCGGAACATGGAGCGGAGGAGATCACCCTCGTGGACCACGACGTAACAGCTATTACTGCATGAGTATTCATCGCAGAGTGCGTTACGTATCACCTCGGCACTCGTATGTTACTAGCAGAGTGTACAAACTAAGGTGGGGGTGGAAGTGAGGCGTCTGTCTCTGGCGACGATCACGTTGATCGAGTCGTCGATGCACACGAGGGGCGGACAAGTAGAGGTGGTGGGTCACAAGATGGGCTTATACCACTAGACAAACAGTCTTATCTAGCAGGTAAGGTAGCAAGAACAGGTTACAACAGACGCTATGAATCAGAAAGGAGCATACTAACAGTAGCGAAAAATCTAATGCAGCAGGAGAATAGATGGGCACGATATCTGGGATGCTCAAGGGGGGGGGCTTGCTGGTTGCTTGGCAGAGGAGGGAGGTCGTAAACGGGTGCTCGTGGTAGAGTAGTCGAACCTGGGCAGCGTGTCGGTCTCAGCGTCTTCGAGAGAGAAAGAAGGAGGGGGGAGAGAAAGAACATAAATTCACGGCAAAAGCAAACAAAAATTATGACATGCTCTAACTGATTGCCGGGGGTTCTACTGCCTTAAACTAAAGATTAGTTAATTTGGAATTATTCGGATTTATTTAATTAAAGTTGGGCACTATTCATTTATGATGAAATCGGTCTAAAGTTCCAGAGTCTATAGGCAGGGCATCGGACGGGATACAGGAGGGCAGATCGGGTTCGTATCGTCGTTTCTGACACAGTTTAATGTATAACAATATTTCATCGGAGCGTTACGGTTAAATTTAAATATGATTTCAATAGTTTTTATTAATTTCGAAATTAATTAAGTATTTAATTCAAAACATATCCGAAAACCAGTGACTGATGCGTAAGCATGACACATGTGACCACCACCTGCGGTTGGTCACTGTCAAGGCGTTAGGTAATAGAGTTAATTACATTAAATTACTGTTTAAGAACACGTAATTATGCTATTAGATTAATCTATCAGGATTAATTAAACTAATTATTACTATATTTATCTAATTAAGTATTTATTTTATTTTTTATTTTATTTTCTAATAATTTCTGTTTCTTTTTTGTGGGCCGTGGGCCACTTTGTAACGGCACAAGGGGGGTCGGGCCCACGGGCGTGGCCAGGTGGGGGCGCCACGATAAAGGAGCAGGGAGACGGCAAAAGGGTGGAGGGCGAGGACGAAGGAAGGAAGATCGGGGTGGCAGAGCGGAAAGAGAGGAACGAGGGCGAGGGGCGAAGGCGACGCAGCGCGCAGTGAAGCGCGCCGCACGGCGAGGGACAAGCGAAGGCGGCAAGACGGGGAGGGAGAGGCAGAGGAGGAGGTCGCGACGAGAACGATTTGGGTAGAGAACAAGACCGGAGGCGCGGTCGTATACGAGAGGAGGGGAGAGGAGACGCGGTGGAAGAGAGCGGGAGAGTGGAAGCTGAGAAGCAGAAGGAGTGAGAGCGGCAGGAGGGTTGGCGCAGGGAAGCGCGGCGAGGATGCCTGGAGCGAGAGGGCGGGGAGAGGCCCGAGCACTCAGTGCTCGTAGGAGGGCGGCGCAGGGTTGCAGAGGGGTCGGGTTGCGAGCGTAACGGGGACAGACTGGAGAAGGCGGGAGGAGGGCAAGCAGAGATTCGGACGGGAGAGAGCGGGATCATGGGGCGGGCGCGCGAGGCGGGTCCGAGCGAGCCGTAGGAGTCAAGGAGGAGGTTGCGATCCAGATCGAGTACGGAGACGAGGAGTAGAGGGCGATCGGCGATAGGCTGGTCGGCGGGAAGCAGGAGAGAACGGCGGCGTGGGGGGGCGCGAGTATGAGGCTGGAAGAAGGCAGCGGGAGGAGGCGGTGGAGTCGCGGCGGTGGCGTCGGCGAACGGGAGCGGCGAAGCGAGGTGCCGGTCGCGCGAGTGCGCCGACCCGATCTGGAGTCGGGGAGGTGGGGCGGAGGAACGAAAGGTGACGGAGAGGGAGGGGTGGAATTCGGTTGGGGAGGCTGGGTGGTGGGGAGGGCTTACGTAGGTCCAGGGGCGACGCCAAAAGGGGTGGGGCTGGCCGGCTGGGAGGCCCTGGGCACGGTGTGGTGCCGGGACAGGCCGGGGAGGGGGGCGTCTGCTTCTTTTTTTCTTTCTGTTTATCTTTTTCTGCTTGTTTATTTTCTTTTCTTCCTTACTGTTAAATGTTATTAGGCCCCAAAGGGTTTTGTAAAAAGGTGAACCTATTCATAAACCAGTGGCAGTATCCAATAACACCTTAAATTTAGTTGGACAAACATAATTCCGATATTTATAGATTAATAAATGGTATTAATATTTCTTTTATCCACTGTTTGAGGTTGCGTGATATTACCAATTCCAATGATGTTGTGTTACAATTTTAGTAATAGCCTCTGGGATATTGCTTCTATCTGACATTTAGCTCTATGTGGACAACTTTATAGTGCCACTTTCATTATAATTGAATTTGGACTAGGAGGCAAATGCATGTTGATGCTAATGATGATTATGCACTTAGGATCATGCGACAGGTCGTTGATACAAAAGTGATTACTGTAGCTATACACGGGGGTGTTTCGTTCAAATTATCAGCATCTTATTAAGAATTCTCTCCGAGACTATGAGAGGAAGACATGAAAGAAAGAGGGGTATTCTTCAGCGGAAGACGATCCTCGCGTTCACAATGTGGACTTCAACTTCAGAATGATTTGACCAATGAACTTGGGAAATCTTGATTGACTTTTGACTGTTCGACGCTCAGTTGATCAAGAATACGGATGGGATAGTTCTGGATAGAGAAAGATCTTCCCGTAATTCAAGACTTCAGATCCACAGCTCGAATGGATCCTTGAAGAGCGGCGGAGTTGGGGGAGTGGGCTAACATGAAAGCGTCATGTACTGAGAAAGGTTTGCTGGCAAATTGCAACTGATATGCCATCTTCCGACGGGCAAGAGAATACGGAACGGGACCAAGTGTAGCGAGGGCTAACCTGCCTGTTGATACGAACCGATGAGTGCCTTTCAACAGGAAAGCCAGTGACGCGGGAGTAAGTTTGCCGCCAGTTGTGTTGTTGATGACTATTTCTGGTGCTTGGGTCATAGTTGCCTTCTGACGAGACGAGCAGACTTTCAATGTTCACGAACAATGGGACTTGTCTCTTCAGCTTGCACGAATAAGTCCGTCAGACGAGTGAGCGTTCCCCGTTTCTGACCAATTCAGAGAGGGGTCGACACTTCGACCGTATAGAAACTTCAAACGGTTGCCATTCTTAGACATAGCTTGATAGGCTATGTTGTAAGGGAATCGGATCACGGGGAGTAGAGATTCCTTCCCCACTTTCTTACCGAGGAAGTGACGGCTCAAGCCGAAGATCTTCTCGAGCACTTGATGTATTACTGTTCAACTTGACCCCTGTGACTGAGGTGAAAAGCGTGTGTGCTAAAAGAATGGTGGTTCCCACTAGCTTCTTGGAAAACTATTGCCAGAAATCTGGAGGTGAAAGGCTGCCCGATGCCGAACTGATCTCAAACGGAACACCGTTGGAGTGACACAATCCGGAAACATTTACAAGTCTGCTTAAACTGGAGCTAGCAGTGATGTGCTCCTATTACAGGCAGGAAAGTGGGCAACCTAGAGAAGTCGGTCGAATGACAGACACAAATATATTTGCATCATGACCTTCTGGGATTTGGGAAAACCAGTAATGAAATCCATTTGGGGACATTGTGTGCGTCCATTTCACATTTGCAGAATTTCCAGGGTTTGCCAGAGTTCCTGCGAGGCCTTGTTGTTGAGCTGTATAACGCGGCGGCAAACGTACACACTCAGAAACATAACGAGCACATGTCTCGCAGTCATATTGGCCACCAGAATCTTTGACAAATGTCACGTACATCTTTGTGTGCTACCGGGTGAATGGACAAGGAGTGTCATGAGCTTTCCTTCATAACGTTTTCCCTCTCATTCTGAACTTGGGTCAGAAGAGACGGTGTGGAAAAATAGGATCCCATTCTGCATCAAGATGCGAATTCCGACGGCTTTCCTTTCTCCGGTTGGGTACTCGCTTATCTTTATCAACTTCGAGGGTCATACCTTTGGCATAACCTAATGCCGGTGTTCTAAGATCTGGTTCGGACAACACCAGGTATTGATAAACCTGTGGAACAATATGGAGGGTTCAATTTGCAAAGCTCTCATGCGAGAAGGATGGTTGGTTTCTTGAACATAAGATCGTTTTGCTATAGGACTGCGGACGACTTCAAAGCACCTCGCCTTTACATTAGCCTGCGGGGGGGTATATGAAATATTCATATCATTAATCGGAATTGGTTTGAGCCCATCTTGTGACGAAGGTTTCAGATTGGTGAGTTATAAAATACTTCAAGCTTTGGGTGATCCGGATATCTCAGCCAACGGTTACCGGAGAGGAGGTAATGTCGCCATAGCTTCAAGGCATGATAACAGCGACAGAAAGTTAAAGATCATGCCCGGGATAATTTCTCATGGGACGCATCGTCTAGGCGGGAGGGCATAAGAATCACTTGGCGCTCTGCATTAGGGACACAGGCCTAATCCTTGACAGAAGGATGCCATCACAGTTATCACGAAAATCCTTTTGGGAATCGGGGGGGCCAGCTACTGGGCCAGATGTCAATTTATCTTTAGGTCTGAAAGCTTTTGAAGTTTTGTGTCCACTCAATTAACACCTTGTGAAGCAGAATGCTATGTCCATGGTTTTGCAATCTTGGAAAAGTGTCTCAACGAATCGACCGGCAATATAACTAGCGAAGTCCGAGCAGAAAACTTCTGATTGGCTACATTCTCGGGGGGAGTCCTAGTCGAAAATGAGCCTGAACTCCGTTGGGGTTAACAGCAATCCATCCTTGGAAATACATGTTACAAGGGTAGTTACTTCAGGAAGCCAAATTCGCAGTTGAATACTTGGCATACAAAATGGTGTTCTCGGAGCCTTTCTAGAAACCAAGGGCAGATGATGTTCAGCAGTCCTCTTTATTCTTAGAATTAGACCGGAAATCATCATAGTATACCACGACCGAACTTTGTCGAGGTAATCCATGAAGATATAATTCACAGACGGGGCGATTAGCTGGGCACTTCGTTAGGCCAAATGACATGGGGGGGGACGGTTGTATTACATAGGAGCCATAACGGTGACGAATGCAAGTCTTGGGAATGGCCTCTGCTAGGAACACGGATCTGTGTGATAACCCAACATCAGGCTGAGTTAGAGAACACGATGATCCAGCGAAGTGACTTCATAAAGACAATTGATACGGGGGCAGAGTGGGTGTATTGATATTGGATTGGCGTTGTGTGATTATGGGCGTAGGTAATCCTGAAAATCGGTTGTTTACCTATCTTTCTTAACGAAGAAGTAGGAGTGCTTCCCCAAAGCAGAGGAACGTGGGGCGGATGTAAACCACATCTTAATGATTGGTCGATTTCTTCCTTAAGCTCCAGAACGGTGATGACGGAGGATCTTATAAGCTGTGGCGAAAGGAGACGGTGCCAGTGCTTCAAGTCGATGACGAACTCGGACAGCCTAGCTAGGCCGGGGGTATGCCGAAGTTCTTCGGAAAGACGTCTGGAAAATCTCGAACGACAGGAATAACGTTATCGTCCCTTCCAGAGGTGAGGCGTTCAAAAGCATTCATAACGATAATCTCAAGCGTTCGCGTCCAGAGTAATTCGGGCAGTGTGTAGTTCACTTATCTCATCGGTAGGGGTGAGAAGGTTGGAAACTTTAGTGGCCACAATTGTATCGAAGCAATGGGAGACTTCAACCAATCCATCCGAGTATGAGGGTCAGGTATAGGTGGAAGAGCTTCAGGATAATAGGGGAAAGCTAGGAATTGCAAATCCTCGATTTCAACAGGGACATATGTGCCATCATAGTGGTGACATTGGCCTCCAGGGCGTATGGACAACTATTGGCGGTTCATGCTTTTCATTGGTGAATGTCAGGAGATAATGCAAATGCTTCAGACATGAATGAATAGCGATGCTCCTGAATTCAAATAATACAGAAAAGCACGTACGAGTTGTAACAAGAAGGTGTACCACCATTCACAAAGAGTAGCTAAGGTTGATCCTGGACTTCTTCAATGTCAATGTTTTGTATAGCCCTGACCCACGACACGTGAAGTGACAGACCCAGTATTGATAGTTGCGGGTTGATTGTGCCACGGCCTATATCCAGGCCAGCACGAGGAAATCTTTAACTGATTCGGGTCTGGCGGAAGTCTGTAGGCCTCGGTGGCCGGTTGCGGCACTTGAAACAACAAAACCATCTTCAGGACGAACGAGGGGCATGGTTTCTGAATAGCTATGGAGCCTTTGACGGCCTCGGGTTGGTGGAGGAGGGCAGAGTTGGGTTGCAGCATGTCTTTGGCGAGAGAGGTATTGGGACGGAACGCGTTGTTGGGAATCCAACTCTACGCCTTCGGGCTGAGCCCGAAGAGTGAGCCAGCATCAACGATAGCGCTCTGCGGTCTTTGTTCATGAGCGGTCTCAACAAAGAATAGCTGTTAACTAGAGTTGAGAAGTCATATGATGTCTGAGGCAGTTGCAAGGCATTGAGTCAGGGGTAGTCCATTACGGAACTTCTCCATGTCTGCGAGCATCGTGGCGACGGTCTCTTCAGCATAGCGGGAGGGAGAGATAAAGAAATGCCGCTAGAAGCTTCGGACGGGTTAATTGCCCAAGGTGGAGGGCGGAACTGGGTCTTCATGCGTTCCATAATTGGCTTGAGGGATTGTAAAGTGTAAGGAAAGCAGCCTGGAACTCATACAAGTGAATGGATGTTCAAACAGGGCCAGAGTACGTTTGTGTCTGGGTGTCCCACCATGAGCAGCGGGCCTTTAAGAAAAAGGCCGACGAAGGGTGACCAAAGTTGGGGGGGCGGCGACATTAGCAGACTCCATCGCGTCGGAGTGTATCGTGTCGCGGAGCCAGTCATCAGCATCCAGGGCTTGCAGAGTTTTAGCGAAAACTGCAGTGGGGTTGGTCGCTGGAATAAACTCTGTCAAAGTTTGAAGTGGGTCTGGTTTGGTTGTCTGATGCGGAAACTGAGCCATGATTCCAACCATGAAACTGGCGGTTTGAAGCTCGAAAACTGTGCATCATAGCCGCCATATAGTCTGGCGGTTGGGGTGGACGTTCAGGGGACGACCACGAACCATCGACCACCTGGTTAACATCCTGACGATTTCAACAGGGGAGTAGTTTTAGTAAAAGCAATTGCGGAGTTTTTAGGGACAAGTAGATGAACACTGACAGATACCTTTAAGCTAGTGTAATAGGACATAAATCAGTAGTCGCATTTAAGACCATACAGATCATACACAAGGTCGGGGGGTACAGCCGGAAGCATACGAGCGCAAGAATTAAAAGACCTACTAGGGGCGCCGCAGGCACGCGGTAAGGGAAGTTACACAACGGAGACATAGCAAAGGCTACATAACGTGGCGAGTAAACCACTGTAAGGGGGGTAACATGCGAGAGGCGGGACGAGAATATTCGTCCCTCGCGGAAGTGATCGTGCTCCATGTGCTCTGATGCAGAACCGGTCTCGAACTGTAAGAAGAGGTTCCAAAGTGTAGGTGTGTGACCTCCAACAGCATGGCACTAGTCATACCAGCATACATCTGAGTCCTGCGCGGGTAAAGGATGTGTCCGGATGTACCCTGCAACGAACAGCGGGCATCACTGCGTCAGTAGCTAGTAGAGAGTGCTCGATGGGCAACCCAACTCGACGGCAGGCAGAGCCGATCCGAACGAACAGTGCGATCCGAGCCTGATGTGCTGCACTGAATCAGAACGCGGTGGTAATATCGGCGAGGCTCGTACGGGGCACAGGATAGGCTGTGTATTTTGTATCGGTAGCATCTCCAGTCAGGGCATACGGAGTATCGGAACTCAGAGTCATCCATAAAAGATATACTGACCTGTCCTGGCGAAGACGTGCGACAGCAGGAGTAGGCGGATCATGTACTGCCATCTCAATACGTCCGCCATCGTGAAAAAAGGTGACATCGGGTGTGATGAGTAATTGCCGATCATAGATTACGACACAGCATGTGTTACTGCTCTTGATTAAAGCCTCGCAGGTAATCCTTCGAACAACAGCTAGCCTCAGGGTACACCTAGCCAGGTTGAGCAAAGAGTGGTCATGAGAGCAGATAGAGGACAGATGGAAACACCAGGGGTAATACGAGCCCAGTGGAAGCACAAGCTGTATCGTAGGACGCGGTGGAATGGAAACAACGGTCCATCTGAAACAGATGGAAATTCAAACTGTCAAGACAATGAGAAAGTTTAACAGATCCTCGGAGGAAGAAAGGTTTAAACAAAAACAATGGAAAGGAAAATTGATTATCAGACTAATCAGATCAACTGACAGGGAAACGCGACAAGATATCCAGCTCTCCGGGTAGAGACGGGATTACGAGGATCCTAATGTCGGCGGTAGTAAAATTTATTAACCCGAATAGAAAGAGATGATCAGAGAGTCGTCCCAGATATAGAAGAGGAAAGTACAAGTCCTAATTACAACCCAGTTTGAGCGAATGGGCCCGGTAAAGCCAACAGGCCAACGTTAGGTAAATGTGTTCTGTAGGTTCTAGACTAACTTCGGCCAAGGAATGGAAAGGGGGCTTCCAAGGCAGTCGGATATGATACCAACTTGTGGACGGCCCCGGTTCAATCGACACTAGTCATACACGCAAACGTGTACGATAAGAACGGGACTCACGGGACGATAAGACATCAACAACACAACTCTAAACACAAATAGAAACGGAGGTCCACCAATATTCCAGACCAGGGTCGAAGATCCGAAATACATAAGTCAGTCATACAAATAATATCTGGGTCACAGACATAAGTAGACAAGTTTTGACCTTAAGAAGGACTGAGAACAAACGCGACACTAGATCGGAAAGGCGGTTGGGCCCCTGACCTGGGAGCCTCCGATCCGACTCTGGTAAGATGGCCGACCAGTTAGTTACGGGCCCTCTGGACCGCCTCGGTCGGAGGCTCCAGGGTTCGTGGCGTCTGGCTCCTGGACTCCATCGTTGGTGGATCATCAGGGGGGGTATATGGGGGAAAAGGAGGAAAAAAAGCAACCGTGAGTACTCATCGAAAGTGACTCAGCAAAGCAAGGATTATACTACATATGCAACCTATCACGGGAGAAAAGGATTGTTTTTTTTGTTGTTGTGTAATGTGGACTGGGGCCTTGCAGAAATGCCAGAAAGATAGAGAGAAAGGCCTGTCCTATCGAAGACTAGCTCTTCAAACATCTTCTCAAGCCTATTCTTGAAGCAGTAGTAGAGAGGTAGAATAGCATTTTTAGCAAAAAATGTTGAAGTACAGCTCAAAGATACTTCCTAGACTCCCGCGAGAAAGTACTCCGAAGATTCAATTAAAGTACCAAAATATCCGTTTAAGAGTAGATCGGGATGACACAACAGAGCGTCCTTTACCGTTTAGGACGGTATCGATAGAAGGATTCATCCCTGCAGGGGGTGCACTACTTTGGGTACCCACACGCTCGATCCAACTCTGGCCGGAAATTTACTTGCTGGGTATGCCCGTCCTCGGAGATCAACCGAAGCAGCGCTCTACCTAGGCTTCAGCAGAGAGGTCAGCACGCGGGACTAACCTATGCAACCAGGGGGGTCTAGGGCCATGCCCTGGGCACCCTTGCGAGGTGCGTGGCTGGAGGGTGCAGGAGCGACACTGAATCGTCAGTGAAGTATCCAGGCCCAATCACGACATATCAGCCCGCACGATGAATCCCCAAACACCCGGTGGGTGGAGGGGGGGGGGGGGGGGGGGGGGGGGGGGGGGGGGGGGGGGGGGGGGGGGGGGGGGGGGGGGTATGTTTGTTTATTTTTTTGGGGGTGGTGGGGGGATAAATTTTTTTTTTGATTTTGTTTTTTAAGTTTTGTTTTTTTTTGGTTGGGGGGGGGGGGGTAAATTGAAGATTATGGTTGTGAAATGTTCTTGTGGGTGGGGTGGGGTGTGGGGGTGGTGGGGGGGTGGATGGGGGGGTGGGGGGGGGAGGGGGGGTGGGGGGGGGGGGGGGGGGGGGGGGGGGGGGGGGGGCGTTGGGGTAAGGGGGGGGGGGGGGGGGGGGGGGGTGGTGGGGGGGGTGGGTGGGGGGGGGGGGGGGGGTGGGGGTGGGGGGGGGTGGGGGGGGGGGGGGGTTGTGGGGGTGGTGGTGGTGGTGGATGGGTGGGGGGGGGGGGGGGGGGGGTGGGGGGGGGGGGTGGGGTGGGGGGTGTTTGGGGGGGGGGGGTGGGGGGGGGGGCGGGGGGGGGGTGGGGTGGGCGGGGGGGGTTGGGTGGGGGGGGGGGGGGGTAGGAGGGGGGGGGGGGGGGTGTGGCGGGGGGGGGGGGGGGGGGGGGGGTGGGGGGGGGGTGGGGAGGGGGGGTGGTGTGGGTGGGGGTGGGGGGGGGGGGGGGGGGCGGGGGGTGCGGGTGGGGGTGGGTGGGCGTTGGGGGGGGGGGGGCGGTGTGGGGGTGGGGGGGGTGGGGGGGGGGGGGGGGGGATTTTATTTTTGTTGTGTTTGCTCAAAAACTACAAAAAAAAAACACCCCAAAAAACCCCAAACCAAAAAAACAACAAAAAAAGCTTCGGAGAGAGAAGAAACGACATCGCGAGAGGCCAATAACCATAACCCGGTGGTGTAGTGGTATACGGGCACGAGACCCCACTCAGATCACACACCCACATCCAATGGCTCAATTAGTATCAAGCGGAGACTAACAGAGTCTTGATGCTCCGCCCACAAGGTAACATCGAGTGCCCTTCCGGCAACCCGAAATCATTAGATCCCCACGGGTACCCCACCAGGGTGGACCCGCCTGTGAAAAGGTCAAGAGTGTGTGGTCAGATTCATCAGGGTGAACGTATGAGGTATCACCCTCGAGTTCACACTGAGGGGTTGCACGAAGAGTCGTATCGGACATGAGAAGGAGGAATCACCCTCGATGGACCCGAACCGAAACGCGATTACGCGAGTATTCACGTGAGTGCGATCACCTCTCGGCACTCGAGAGTACTAAGCAGAGTGCATACAAAAATAAGGGGGGGTGAAAGTGAGGCGTAGTCTTGATCGACGATCACGTTGATCGAAGTGTCGATGAACAGCAGGGGCGACAAAGTAGGTGGTGGGGTCACAGATGGTTCATACAACCTGGTGTAGCTAACAGTTATCAAGGCAGGTAAGGCTAGCCAAGAACAGTTACCAACAGCAGGATGCATCAGAATAGGAGCATACATTCACGTAGCGAAATTCTAATGCACGCAGGAGAATAGAATGGCATATCTGGAATGCTCAAGGAGGGGGGGGGGCTTGCCTGGTTTGCTCTGGCAAGAGAGGGAGGTCGTCAAGGGCTGCTCGTCGGTTTTAGAGTTAGTCGTCACCTGGGTGCAGCGTCGTCGGTTCCGCGTCTACGAGGAAGAAAGAAGGAGGGGGAGGAAGGGAGAGAAAGAAAACAATAAAATTTCACGCAATTCAGCAAACAAACAGTATGACATGTCTAAAATGATAGGCCGGGGTTTGTTCTACTGCCTAACTAAAGATTTAGTTAATTTAGAATTTATCGGGATAATTTATTAATTAAAGTTGCAGGCAATATTAATTTACTGAATCGGTTTCTAAAGTCAACGTTCTTTAGCTGCGGGCAGCGAAGGATACGGAGGATGTATTCGGGTTCGTATCGTCGTGTTCTGAGAAGTTTCATGTGTAAAATATTTCACGGAGTTAGGTTTTATTTGAATATGATTTCTAAAGTTTTATTAATTTCTGAATTAATTAATTATTTAATTAAACATTATCGAACAGTGTGATGATGACATCAGCATGACCTCATGCTGAGTAGCGGTAAAATTAAGTTAAATTACTAATTATGGTTAATTAACACTAATTGTTACTTAGATTGATCACTCGGATTAATAACAATTAATAAATATTAATTTATCAAGTAAATTAATTATTATTTTTATTTTTGTTTTATTTTATGTCTATTTATTTTCTTTTCCTTTTTTTTGTTCTGGGCCGTGGGCAGTTTGGAAGTTGCAAAGGGGGGGTTCGGCCCCACGGTCCAGTGGCACAGGGGGGCGGCGGGGCCCATCGGGAAGGGCAACGGAAAGGGGAAGGTACGAGGGGCAGAACGGCGAAAAGAGAGAAGAGGCGCGTAGTCGAGCCTGGAAGAAGTAGGGAAAGCGCGCGGGGAAGGGGAAGAGGGCAAAAACCAGAGAACGGCGGGTGACATGAGGCGGAAGGGCGGGGATGAGGAGATTGGAGGGCGGACTGTGTGGGAAGCAGAGAGGTGGCAGGTCAGACGGAAGAGGGAGGGTGGAGCGAGGAGCAGTGGGAAGAGGAGAACGAGGGGGGAGAGGTTGCAGAGGCAGGCTACGAGTATGAGGTCTAGTCGGAGAAACGGCGAGGAGGAAGCGAGCAAACTGGAGGGGAAGCGCGGTGTGAGGGGGGGGAGGCGAGCTGTTGAGCGAGCAAGAGGGGGAGGGAGGGGGAGGCCTGGGGCACACAGAGATTTGCAGGGACGGGAGAGGGGGGTAAGATAGTGGCAGGGGAGCTGTAAGCGGAATAGGAGCTGGGAGGGTAGAGGAGGGGTTCCCGGAAGGAGGAGTAGAGGAGAGGAGCGCGGATCGCGGTGTGTGTGAGAACCGGAAGTGAGAAGAAGGGTGGGCAGGTGCAGACGGGCGAGGACGGACGTAGGTGGAGAGGAGAGGCGGCGAGGTCAGGCGAAGATTCGGTGGCGTGGAGCGGGGGAGGCGTTGGCAGCGCCTCGTACGGACCCGTGGGAGAGGGGGAGGAGAGGCGGAGACTGGGCGAGCGGATTGGGCGCGGTCGAGAGGGGAGCGTCGGGAATGCGACAAGATCTGGATTAGGGGGGTGGGGGGGGGGAGAGGATGGAGGAAGTGGAAGTGAGCGAGGAGAGAGGGGGGGAATCTGTCGGGTGGGGGGGGGTGGTGGGGAATTAGGGTTCGGTTGGTCAGGGGGAGGCCAATAGGGGTGGGGGGCCCGGTGGGGAGGCCAGTGGGCGGCTGTGAGGCTAGTGGCAATTCGGCCAGGGAGAGGGGGTCTTTCTATCTCTTTTTTTTTTATCATTTCTTTGCTTTGTTTTATTTTTGCTGTTACTGTTGATTAAATGTTAGGCCCCAAATGGTTTTTGTAAAAAAGTTGACCTTATTCATAAATACCAGTTGCATTATTCCTAACACTAAAAAAATTTAGTTTGGACAAAATATAATCCTATTTATTTCAGATTTAATAAATGGTTAGAAATATATATTTATACACGTTTGAGGTGTTCGAGGGGGGGGGGGTGTTAAACTTTTAAAAATTTTTTCCCCCCCCCAAAATTCCAATGATGTTGGTTTCAATTTTTATAAGAGCTCTGGAATCTGGTCTATTTATCTGACATTTAGTTTCTATGTGGTGACAACTTATATTCCACTTTCATTAACATTGGGAATTTGAATTAGGAGCTGAATGCAGTATGATGCCTAATATGGATTCTGCACTAAATCCTGTGACATGTCATTATCAAAGTGATTACTGATAGCTAATGACAGGGGGTGTCACAACTCTCCTCAGCCATTAAGAATTCTCGTTCCCGAGAATAAGGAAGACTGAAGAAAGAGGGGGTATTCTTCGCGAGACGTCCTCGGCGTTCCAATGGCTTCATCTTCAGAATGATTTGACCACTGAACCTTGAGGAACATGATGAATTTTTGACGTGTTCGACGTCCGGCTTGGATCAGAATAGGATGGGATGTTCTGGATAAGACAGATCTTCCGCAATTCCGCACTTCATGACCACTAGCTCTTCATAGGATCTTGAAAGCAGCAGCGGAGTTGGGATACATGAAAGAAGTCATGACTTGAGAAAGGTTGGGGCGGCGTGCAATTGGCAACTGATATGACACTTTCCTAGAAGTGGCAAGAATCACGGAACGGGACAATGTAGCGGAGGGGGGCGAACTTCCTTCTGATTCCGAACCGAGGAGTGCATTCAACGGAAGTGAGGGAGGAAGCTTGCCGCCAGTTGATAGGACATATTCATGGGTGCTTTCTGTCATAGTTGCTACCTTCTGACGGACTGAGCAGATTGCAAAAGTTCACGACAATGCGGGAATTGTTCTTCAGATTGGCCGAATAATCCGTCGACGAGTGAGAGTTCCCAGTTTCTGACCAAATTCATGAGGGGTTCGACACTTAGACCGTATAGAATTCAAACGTGCCCATCTCAGATTAGCTTGAGAGCTATTGTTGTAAGAGAATTCGGCATACGGGGAGAGATTCCTCCCATTTTTCTTAACGAGGAGATGAAGCAAGCCGAAGATATCTTCGAAGACATGAAACTAGTGTCAACTGACCCTGGATGAGTGGGGTGAAAATCGGTGATCTAAAAAGACAGGTGAGTTCCCATAGCTTCTTGGAAAACTATTCCAGAAATCGGGAGGTGAAGCGGCTGCACGATCAGAAAACTGTCTCCACGGAACAACAGTGGAGGACACAATTCGGGAAACATCAAGTCTGAAAACTGGCTAGAAGTTCAGTTGATTTGTTCTCTTTAACTGCAGGAAGGGGAAACCTTAGAGAATCGGTCAATGACGACCAAATATAGCATAATTACCATTTCTGGGATTTGGGAAAAATCAGTAATGAAATACATTTTGGACCTGGTTCACATTTCATTCAGGAATTTCCAGGGGTTGCCCAGAGTACTGCGGTAGCCTTTGATGTTGAGCTTTTAAAGCGGCGGGCAAACGTCCACTCCAGAATAACGGAGCAAATGCTCGCTTCATATTAGGACACAGAACTTTGACAAATGTCACGGTACATCTGTGTGTACCAGGGTGAATGGACAAGGAAGTGTCATGAGCCTCATACGTTTTCCCTCTAATCTTGAAACTGGGTACGAAAGAGCGGTTGGTGGGAAAAAATAGGATCCTATCGCAATCAAGAGGAAAAAAATTCCGACGGCTTGCCTTTACGAGTACGCTTGGATCTTTCAACTTCAGTGTCATACCTATTGCAGAACCGGAATGCCGTGTCAAATCTGGTTCGAAAACCAGGTATGAGATAACCCTGTGGACCACTATGGAGGTTCTCAATGGTGCAAAGCTCTTCATGGAGAAGAGGGTTGTGTTTCTTTTGACCATAAGATCGTTGCTATAGGCCCTTGCGGGAATAAAGCATCGGCATACC
>CM022298.1:266480811-266504336 GCA_011799875.1 Thinopyrum elongatum
CGTGAACATTAGAAATCTGCTCAGTTCGTCAGAAGAGCAACTATGACCGTAAAGCACCAGGAAATCGTCTATCAACCTGGCGAACAAGCTTACCTTCGTGCACTCCATTGAAAGGCATCATCGGTTCGGAATCAAAGGCAAGTTAGCTCCACGCTACATTGGCCCGTTCCGTATTCTTGCCCGTCGAGGAGAAGTGGCATATCAGTTGCAATTGCCGCCAAACCTTTCTCAAGTACATGACGTCTTTCATGTATTCCCAACTCCGCCGATGCTTCAAGGATCCTATTAGAGATGTGGATCATGAAGTGCTTGAATTACGGGAAGATCTGTCTTATCCAGAACATCCATCCGTATTCTTGATCAACGATAGCGTCGAACACGTCAAAAGTCAATCAAGTTCCTCAAGGTTCAGTGGTCAAATCATTCTGAAGATGAGGCCACTTGGGAACGCGAGGATCGTCTTCGCGAAGAATACCCCTTTTCTTTCAGTCTTCCTCTAATTCTCGGGACGAGAATTCTTAATAGATGAGGAGAGTTGTAACACCCCGGTGATTAGCAACAGTAATCACTTTTGATAATGACATGTTAGCATGATCAACAGTGCATAATCATCCAGCATCACATTGCATTTCAACTCCTAAGTCAAATTCAAAATTTAAATGAAAGTGGAATATGAAAGTGTCCAACATAGAAGCTAAAATGTCAGATAAATAACAAATATTCCAGAGGCTATTCTAAAATTGAAAACCAACATCATTGGAATTGGATAAGTGACTAGAACCAACCTCAAACAGTGGATTACGATAATATTAATAACCATTATTAAATGAAATAAATATGGAAATAATTTTGTCCAAATAATTTTAGGTGTTAGGAATAATGCACTGGTATTTATGAACTTGGTCTCATGTTTTACAAAAACCATTTTGAGGCCTAGCTATTTACTAGATTGAGAAGGAGAATAAAGAAAAAGGAAAATAATAGAAACAACAAAGGAAGAGAAAAAAGAGCAACACCCCCCCCCACGGCCAAACTGGGCCGAAGCCCAGCCGGCCGGCCCACCTGCGCCCCTGGCTATATGGCACAGGCCGAACCCTAGCCCCCCCCGGCTCCACCACTTCCCCCCCGGTCAGAGCCTCCCCTCCCGACTGGTATCTGGATGGGGCAAACCCCCGATCCCGTCGCCCGTCGCCGCGACGACCTCGCCGCCGCCCGGAGCACGCGCCTCACCGCCGGCCTGCACATCGTCTCCGTCGCCGTCGCCCCGTCGCACCGCCCGACCCCCCCGTGCCCCGTCCCTACGATCACGGTGACGCCCCAGGCCTCCCCCTCTCTGCTCCCGCACCTCCGCGCGCACCACGACACCCGCGCGCGCGCCAATGAAGGACCACGCTCACCGCGCCTGGCCCTGCTCCTCGCCCGCGCTCGGTTCCACTCACCCCGCGATTCTCCTTCCCCCCGGTGCTCTGCTGCAGCTGCTGCTACGGCGCCTCGCCGCGCCCCCCCATGCTCCTCGCTGCTGCTGATGCTGCCTGCTAGGCCTCGCCTCCCTCGCTACCACTCGTCGGAGCCGCCGAGTCGCGCCATCCCGCCTCCCGCGCTGTCCGTTGCCGCGCCCGAGCCTCGCACCGCGGCCCCGCCTCTGCGACCACCGCATCGGCCGGGCTCGCCAGCTCCATGCGTGCCCGCCGCCTCTGGAGCTCGCGCTCGCCGCACCTTACCCCGCTGCCTCCCTTGGCCTTGGCCGCCGGCGCCGGCGTGGGTCGTGCGTGGCCAGCGTCCCGGGGACGCGCCCGCTCGGGCTACGCCCACGCGCCGCCCCGTGTGGCCGCATGGGCCACGACGAGTGGGCCCCGCCCCCTGGGCCTATGACAAAGGGGGCCCACCTCCAAAAATGTTTTAGAAAGAAAGAAATAAAAAATAAATAATTAAAAATAATTAATATAATTAGTTAATTAATCCTGATTAGGTTAATCTAATTAACTAATTAGTGTTAATTAAACAGTAATTAGTAATTAACTTAATAACCGTGACATCAGCATGAGGTCATGCTGATGTCATCATCAGCACTGTTGGATAATGTTGAATTAAATAATTAATTAAATTTCAGAAATTAATAAAAAATTTAGAAAAATCATATTAATAAACCGTAACTCGATGAAAATATTTTATACATGAAACTTGCTCAGAACGACGATACGAACCCGGATACGCCTCTGTATTCCCGTCAGACGCCCGCAAATAAGAACGTTGAACAATTAGACGATTTCGATAAATGAATAGTGTCCAACCCTAATTAAATAAATCCGAATAAATTCCTAAATTAACTAAATTCGTTAGTTAGGCAGTAGACACCCCGGCATATATTTAGACATGTCATACATGTGTTTGCATTATTGCCGTGAATTTATTGTTTCTCTCCCCCTCCTTCTTCTCTCGATAGACGCTGAGACCGACGACGCTACACAGGTTACGACTACTCACCGAGAGCGCCCGTGACGCCTCCTCTCTTGCCGAGCAGCAACCAGGCAAGCCCCCCCCCCCCCCCCTTGAGCATTCCAGATATCGCCCTCTATTCTCCTGCTTGCATTGAATTTCGCTACTGTTAATGTATGCTCCTATTTGATGCAAGCCTGTGTTTGTAACCTGTTCATTGCTACCTACCTGCCTATGATAAAACTGTTTAGTATAGGTTGGTAGAACCATCTGTGACCCCACCACCTTACTTTGCGCCCCTGCTTGTTCATCGACGACTCGATCAACGTGATCGTCGATCAGAGAAGACGCCCTCACTTCACACCCCCCTTAGTTGTACGACTCTGCGTAGTAAACTATCGAGTGCCGAGGGTGACTAACTCGTAACGCACTCACGATGAATACTCTGCAGTATAGTGTTCGGTCGTGGTCATCGAGGGTGATTCCTCCCTTCTCCTGTCCGATCACTCTGTCGTGCAACCCCTCAGTGTGAACCTCGAGGGTGATACCCATACGTTCACCCTGATGATTATGACCACACGGTTACTTGACCTTTTTCACAGGCGGGTCCACCCTGGGGGTACCCGCTGGGGATCTATGATTCGGGTGTGCCGGAAGGGCACTCGAGTGTGACATTGTGGCGGAGCCTCAGAGACTCTGATTGTCTCCGCTGATACTAATTGAGCCTATTGGATTTGGGTGGTGTGATCTGAGTGGGTCGACGTGCCCCTATACGCCACTACCACACGCGGGATATGGTTATGGGACCCTTGCGATGTACGTTTTCCGAAAGCTATCAGACGTCACGATTCACCGTGCGGGCTGATCGTCGGGATTGGGCTGGATACTTCACTGGCGAGTCAGTGTGCGCCTGCACCCCGGCCAAGCACGCAACGCGCAGGGTGCCCAGGGCGATGGACCCGAGACCCCCTGGGTGCATAGGTTAGTCCGGCGTGCTGACCTCTTGCTGAAGCCTAGGTTAGAGCGCTGCTTCGTGTTGATCTTCGAGGACGGGCATTACCCATCAAGTATGTCCGGCCAGAGTGATCGAGCGTGTTGGGTAACAGTAGTGCACCCCTGCAGGGATGAATCTTCTATCGATAGCCGGTCCTACGGTAAAGGACGCTCAGTTTGTGTATCCCGATCTACTACTTAAACTGGATACTTGTTACTTAATTGAAGCTTCGGGATTACTTCTCGCTGGGAGTCGAGGAAGGATCTTTGAGGCTGTACTTCAACATGTTTGCTAAATAAAATGTATTCTACTCTCTTCTACTGCTGCAAGATGATGGCTTTGAAAAATGTTTGAAGATGCTAGTCTTCGAAGGACTAGGCCTTCTCTCTATTCTGGCATTTCTGCCAGCCCAGTCCACATATACAGCTTTCTCCATTGATAATGTTGCATATGTAGTATAGATCCTTGCTTGCTGAGTACTTCGGAGAGTACTCACGGTTTTGCTTTATTTTCTCCTTTCCCCCAATACCCCACCTTGATGATACACCAGACGATGGAGTCCAGGAGCCAGACGCCACCACCGGAGGCCTACTACCAGGCGGGTCCAGAGGGCACGTACTACTGGAGAGCCAGCTGACCAGGAGTAGGATCGGAGGCTCCCAGGCAGGAGGCCAACGCCTTTCGATCTAGTGTCGCTGTTTGTGCTAGCCTTCTTAAGGCAGAACTTGTCTAACTATGTCTGTACCCAGATATTATTTGTATGACTGGACTTATGTATTCGGATCTTCGGATCCTGCTGTGTTGTAATATTGTGGACCTCCGTTTATTTGTGTTTAGAGTTGTGTGTGTGATATCTTCCCGGGAGTCCCTGGGCTTGATCGTACACGTTTGCGTGTATGACTAGTGTACGATTGAACCGGGGGCGTCACAGGGCGTTTCGAAGTTCGTCCTCTTCCTTCTGCTTCGCTCCATATTTGCTTCACACTCCCAGCTCGTGTCGTCAAGTTCGCGGTGGAGCACCAGGACGGCCGTGTCGCCCGACGGCACCGGTGGGCCGCGGCACCCTCGCCGCTCCTCTTCTCCCACAGCAACGGTGCCACCAACCCTGCCACCCATGAGAAGCAGGACTTCGCTGCCACCCTCCGTGCAGCGTGATGGCCGCACCGCCATACTTCCTTCACTCCCGCCATGGCCTCATCCTCCAACCCTCATCGCGGGCCAGCGAACCCGCAGGCTGCGCTGCTCATGGCGCACGAGCTGCTACGCTACCGCCTGCTACTTCTTGAGCTTGCGTTGGTTTTTCCTTGAAGAGGAAAGGGTGATGCCAGCAAAGTAGAGATAAGTATTTCCCTCAGTTTGAGAACCAAGGTATCAATCCAGTAGGAGACAACGCACAAATCACCGAATACCGCACAAACAATCAAATAACTTGCACCCAAAATGATAAATGGGTTGTCAATCCCTTACGGTTATTTGCAAAACTGAGATCTGATAGAGATAGAAAACGATAAAGTAAATATTTTTGGTATTTTGTTTTATAGATCGGAAAGTAAAAAGATTGCAAAATAGTAGATCAGAAACTTGTATGATGGAAAATAGAAGATTATATGATGGAAAATAGTAGATTGGAAATATATGATGGAAAATAGACCCGAGGGCCATAGGTTTCACTAGAGTCTTCTCTCAAGATGAAAATAATACAGTGGCGTGAACAAATTACTGCCGAGCAAGTGATAGAAAAGAGCAAAGTTACGACGATATCTAAGGCAATGATCATGAATATAGGCATCACGTCCGTGTCAAGTAGACTGAAACAAATTTGCATCTACTACTATATCCATACATCAACCGCTATCCAGCATGCATCTAGAGTATTAAGTTTATAAAGAACAGAGTAATGCATTAAGTAAGATGACATGATGTAGAGGAATTAACTCAAGCAATATGATGAAAACCCCAATTTTTATCCTCGATGGCAACAATACAATACGTGCCTTGGTGCCCCTACTGTCACTGGGAAAGGGACACCGCAAGATTGAAACCAAAGCTAAGCACTCTCCATTGCAAGAAAAAACCAATTAGTTGGCCAAACCAAACTGATAGTCGAAGAGAATACAAAGATATCAAATCATGCATATAAGAATTCAGAGAAGATTCAAATAATATTCATAGATAAGCTGATCATAAATCCACAATTCATCGAATCTTGGCAAACACACCGCAAAAAAAGGATTACATCGAATAGATCTCCAAGAACATCATGGAGAACAATGGTATGAGATCAAAGAGAGAGAGAAGCCATTTAGCACTAGCTATGGGCCCGGTAGGTCTGTGGGGTAAAATACTCACGCTTCATCGGAAGGGCAATGGTGTTGATGTAGAAGCCCCCGTGATCGAATCCCCCTCCAGCAGGGTGCCGGAAATGTCCCTAGATGGGATCTCACGGGGACAGAATGTTTGCAGTGGTGAAAAGTCTTTTCGTGGATGCCTCTGTTGGTTTGGGGATATATGAGTATATAAGGCGAAAGAATTAGGTCAGGAGGTGCACGAGGGGCCCACAAGGGTGGGGGGCGCGCCCTCCGTCCTTGTGCCGCCTTGTGGCTCCTCGACTTCATCTCCAAGTCTCCTGGTTTCCTTCTGGTCCAAGAAAAATCATCGCGAAAGTTTTATTCCATTTGGGCTCGGTTTGGTATTCCTTTTCTGCGAAACTCAAAAACAGGAAAAAACAGAAAATGGAACTGGGCTCTAGGTTAAAGTTTAGTCCCAAAAATAATATAAAATAGCATATTAATGCATAATAAACATCCAAAACAAGATAATATAATAGCATGGAACAATAAATAATTATTGATTACGGTGGAGACGTATCAAGCATCCCCAAGCTTAATTCCTGCTCGTCCTCGAGTATGTAATGATTAAAAACAGAATTTTTGATGTGGAATGCTACCTAACATATTTATCCATGTAATTTTTTATTGTGGCATGAATGTTCAGATCCGTAAGATTCAAACCAAAAGTTAATATGACAATAAAAACAATAATACTTCAAGCATACTAACAAGGCAATTATGTCTTCTCAAAATAAATGGCCAAAGAAAGCTTATCCCTACAAAATCATATAGTCTGGGATGATGCTCCATCTTCATCACACAAAATACTCAAATCATTGCCACAACCCCGATGACAAGCCAAAGCAATTGTTTCATACTTTTGACGTTCTCAAACCTTTTCAACTTTCACACAATAATGAGCGTGAGCCATGGACATAGCACTATAGGTGGAATAGAAGGTGTTGTGGAGAAGAGAAAAAGAGGGAGATAGTCTCACATCAACTAGGCGTATCAACGGGCTATGGAGATGCCCATCAATAGATATCAATGTGAGTGAGTAGGGATTGCCATGCAACGGATGCACTAGAGCTATAAGTGTATGAAAGCTCAAAAAGAAAACTAAGTGGTTGTGCATCCAACTTGCTTGCTCATGAAGACTAGGGCAATTTGAGGAAGCCCATCGTTGGAATAACAAGCAAAGTTCTATAATGAAAAATTCCCATAGTACATGAAAGTGACAACATAGGAGACTCTCTATCATGAAGATCATGGTGCTACTTTGAAGCCACAAGTATGGAAAAAGGATAGTAACATTGCCCCTTCTCTCTTTTCTCTCATTTTTTTCTTTCTTCCCTTTTTTTTTCTTTCTTCCTTTTTTTCTTTGGCTTCTTTGGCCTCTTTTTTTTATTTCCTCACATGGGACATTGCTCTAATAATGAAGTCATATACTTCTATTTACTTACAACTCAGAAAATTACAACTCGATACTAGAATAAAATATGACTCTATATGAATGCCTCCGGCGGTTTGTACCAGGAAGTGCAATGAATCAAGAGTGACAGTATAAAAGAATTATGAACGGTGGCTTGCCACAAATACGATGTCAACTACATGATCATGCAAAGCAATATGACAATGATGATGCGTGTCATAGTAAATGGAATGGTGGAAGTTGCATGGCAATATATCTGGAATGGCTATGAAAATGCCATAGTAGGTAGGTATGGGGGGCTGTTTTGAGGAAGGTATATGGTGGGTATGGTACCGGCGAAAGTTGTGCGGTACAAGAGAGGCTAGCAATGGTGGAAGGGTGAGAGTGCGTATAATCCATGGACTCAACATTAGTCAGAAAGAACTCACATACTTATTGCAAAAAATCTATTAGTTATTGAAACAAAGTACTACGCGCATTGCTCCTAGGGGGATAGATTGGTAGGAAACAGGACCATCGCTCGTCCCGACCGCCACTCATAAGGAAGACAATCAATAAATAAATCATTGCTCGAATTCATCACATAACAGTTCACCATACGTGCATGCTACGGGAATCACAAAACTTAACACAAGTATTTCTCAAATCCACAATTACTCACTAGCATGACTCTAATATCACCATCTTTATATCTCAAAACAATCATAAGGAATCAAAACTTGTCATAGTATTCAATGCACTTTATATGAAAGTTTTTATTATATCCCTCTTGGATGCCTATCATATTAGGACTAAATTTATAACCAAAGCAAATTACCATGGCTGTTAAAGAGCTCTCAAAATAATATAAGTGAAGCATGAGATTTCACATAATTCTATAAAATAAAAACCACCGCCGTGCTCTAAAAAAGATATAAGTGAAGCTCTAGAGCAAAATTGCCTAGCTCAAAGATATAAGTGAAGCACAAAGAGTATTCTAATAAATCACGATTCATGCGTGTCCCTCTCAAAAGGTGTGTACATCAAGGATGATTGTGGCAAACTAAAAAGCAAATACTCAATTTATACAAGACGCTCCAAGTAAAACACATATCATGTGGTGAATAAAAATATAGCCTCAAGTAAAGTTACCGATAGACAAAGACTACAGAGGGGGTGCCTTGCGGGGCATCCCCAAGCTTAGGCTCTTGGTTTGTCCTTGAATATTATCTTGGAGTGCCTTGAGCATCCCAAGCTTAGGCTCTTGCCACTCCTTATTCATAGTCCATCAAATCCTTACCCAAAACTTGAAAACTTCACAACACAAAAGTCAACAGAAAATCTCATAAGCTCCGTTAGTATAAGAAAATAAATCCACCACTTTGGTACTGTTGTGAACTCATTCTTTATTTATATTGGTGTAATATCTAATGTATTCCAACTTTTCCATGGTTCATGCCCCCTGATACTACCCATAGATTCATCAAAATAAGCAAACAACACAAAGAAAACAAGAATCTGTCAAAAACAGAACAGTCTGCAAAGATCCGAATTGTTCTAATACTTCTGTAACTCCAAAATTCTGGGAAATTAGGGACAACAGAGGAAATTTGTATATCAATCTCGTATAAAAATTCAGTGTTTTCAATGCTCCAGTGAATTATTAAAATTCTTGAGACTGGACGCAAAAGTTTCGTTTTCAGCAAGATCAAATCAATATCACCATAAGCCATCCCAAAGGTCTTACTTGGCACAAACACTAATTAAACATAAAACCACATCTAACCAGAGGCTAGATGAATTATTTATTTCAAAACAGAACCAAAAAAGCAAAACAAAAAATAAAATGGGTTGCCAACAAGCGCTATTGTTTAACGCCCTTAGCTAGGCATAAAAACACGAATAGATCTAGGTATTGTCATCTTTGGTATGCAATCCATAAGTAGCTCTCATAATAGATTCATATGGCAATTTAATTTCTTTCTAGGAAAGTGTTCCATGCCCTTCCTTAACGGAAATTGAAATGTAATGTTTCCTTCTTTCATATCAATAATTGCACCAATCGTTCTATGGAAAGGTTCTACCAAGAATAATAGGACATGTAGGATTGCAATCCATATCAAGACAATGAATCTACGGGCACATAATTCCTATTTGCAACAATAAGAACATCATAATCCTTCCCATAGGTTTTTTAATAGTGTAATCCGCGAGATGCAAATTTAAAGAACAATCATCAAATTCACGGAAACCTAACACATCACATAAAGTTTTTGGAATCATGGGAAACATATCACCCAGATCACAAAAGCATAGCACTCATAACTTTAATCTTAATTTAATAGTAGGTTACCACTCATAATTAAAGTTTTCTAGGGATAGAAACTTCCAATTCAAGCTTTCTTCAAAAGATTGCATCACAGCATCAACGATATGTTTAGTAAAAGCTTTGTTTGATTATAAGCATGAGGAGAATTCAACATGGATTGCAACAAGGAAATACAATCTATTAAAGAACAATATCATAATTAAATTCCTTGAGATCCAAAAGAGTGGGTTCATTGCTACTTAAAGTTTTGACCTCTCCAATCCCACTTTATCAATTTTTGCACCAAGATCTAGAAACTCTGAATCATTGGGATGCCTTTTAACTAAAGTTGACTCATCTCCAGTCCCATCTTTATCAAGATTTATATTGGAAAACAAAGATTCAATAGGAGTCACCATCAATCACTTTAAGATCTTCATCATTATTTTCACGAAAACTAGAAGAACATGTTTTTACAAAACCAATCTTTTTAGCACGCATCTTAGCGGTTCTTTCTTTGCACTCATCAATGGAAATTCTCATAGCTTTCAGAGTCTCATTGATATCATGCTTGGGGTGGAATAGATCTAAGTTTCAAGAGTCAACATCAAGAGAAATTTTATCCACGTTCTAGCCAAATCATCAATCTTAAGCAATTTTTCTTCAATCAAAGCATTGAAATTCCTTTGCGAACTCATAAATTCTTTAAACACTATTTCAAAATCAGAGAGGGCATCTTATTATAATTTCCATAAGAATTGTTGTAGGAATTACCATAATTATTAGAGGAATTATAGGAAACAGCCTAGGATTAAAATTGCCTCTATACGCGTTATTACCAAAAATTGTTCCTACCAACAAAATTCACATCCATAGATTCATTATTATTTTCAATCAAAGTGACAAAGGCATATCATTAGGATCCAAAGAAGCACTCTTGCTATCAAATAATTCATAAAGATCATCCATCTTTCCACTCAAAACATTAATCTCTTCAATTGCATGCACTTTTTATAGTGGAAGATCTTTTGGTATGCCATTGAGAATAATTACCATAATATTATCTAGAAGTTTAGTAGCTTCTCCTAGAGTAATTTCCATAAAAAGTGCTCCCGCGGCCGAATCTAAAGATTTCTAGAAGCAAAATTCAATCCGGCATAAATTTTTTGTATAATCATCCACAAATTCAAACCATGAGTAGGGCAATTTTATATCATCAATTTCATCCTCTCCAAGATGGTGCACATGTTCATGATCAAGTTGTTAAAATTCATAATCGTTCACTAAGGGAGATGATCTTAGCTGTGAGGAAAATACTTGGAAATAAAAGCATCTTTACACTTATTCCATGAATCAATACTATTTTTAGGCAAAGTGAAAAACCAGGTTTAGCACGATCTCATAGTGAGAACGGAAATAGATGAATTAACAATATCATTATCCATATCTTTTTTCTTTTGCATATCACACAAATCAACGAAATTGTTTAGATGGGATGCGGCATCTTCACTAGGAAGGTCAGAAAAATTGATCTTTCATAACAAGATTCAACAAAGCGGCATTCATTTCATAAGATTCCGCACTAGTGGCGGGAGCAATCGGAGTACGAATAAAATCATTGTATTGGTGTTGGAAAAGTCACACAATTTGGTATTCTCTTGAGCCATCGTGACAAAGCAAGCAATCCAACACACGAGCACACAAAAAGCAAACGAAGAAGATGAAGGAAAGAGGGACGAACGAAGAAAGAAAGGCAAAGAGAGGGGCGAAAAAAGGCAAATCTTTTCGAAAATCATTTTAGAAGTGGGGAGGGGAAAGCGAGAGGAGGCATGGCTAATAATGTATGCAAAAGATGAGAGTTATGATGGGTACTGTGGATGTCTGACTTGGCGTAGATCTCCCCGCACGGCGCCAGAAATTCTTCCTGGCTACTTGGTATGTCTTGACTTGGCGTAGATCACCCCGGCAAGGCGCCAGAAATTCTTCCTGCTACTTCTGGAGCTTGGTTGGTTTTTCCCTTGAAGAGGAAAGGGTGTGCAGCAAAGTAGAGATAAGTATTTCCCTCAGTTTGAGAACAAGGTATCAATACAGTAGGAGACAACGCACAAAATCACGAATACCTGCACAAAAAAATCAAACAACTTGCACCCAACGCGGGATAAAGGGGTTGTCAATCCCTTCACGGTTATTGCAAAAGTGAGATCTGATAGAGATAGATAAACGATAAAGTAAATATTTTGGTATTTTGTTTTATAGATCAGAAAGTAAAAATTGCAAAATGTAGATCGGAAATTGTATGATGGAAAATAGAAGATTATATGATGGAAATAGTAGATTGGAAACTTATATGATCGAAAATAGACCGGGGGCCATAGGTTTCACTAGAGGATTCTCTCAAGATAGAAAATAATACGGTGGGTGAACAAATACTGTCGAGCAATTGATAGAAAAGCGCAAAGTTATGACGATATCTAAGGCAATGATCATGAATATAGGCATCACGTTCGTGTCAAGTAGTTAAAAACGATTCTACATCTAATACTATTACTCCACAATCAACCGCATCCAGAATGCATCTAGAGTATAAGTTCATAAAGAACAAAAGTAATGCATTAAGTAGATGACATGATGTAGAGGAATTAACTCAAGCAATATGATGAAAACCCCATCTTTTTATCCTCGATGGCAACAATACAATATGTGGCCTTGCTGCCCCTACTATCACTGGGAAAGGACACCGCAAGATTGAACCCAAAGCTAAGCACTTCTCCCATTAAAAGAAAAACCAATCTAGTTGGCCAAACCAAACCGATAGTTCGAAGAGAATTACAAAGATATCAAAATCATGCATATAAGAATTCAAAGAAGATTCAAATAATATCATAGATAAGCTGATATAAATCCACAATTCATCGGATCTCGGCAAACACACCACAAAAAAGCATTACATCGAATATATCTCCAAGAACACGAGGAGAACATGGTATTTAGAATAAAGAGAGACAAGAAGCCATCTAGCTACTAGCTATGGACCTGTAGGTCTGTGGTAAACTACTCACGCTTCATCGGAAGGGCAATGGTGTGATGTTGATGTGAGTAGAAGCCCTCCGTGATCGAATCCCCCTCGGCGGGTGCCAAAAAAGGTCCTTAGAGGGATCTCATAGGTAAGAAGGTTGCGGCGGTGGAAAAAGTCTTATCGTGGATGCCTCTATTGGTTGGGGATATATGAGTAATATAGGCGAAAGAATTAGGTCAGGAGGTGCACGAGGGGCCCACAAGGGTGGGGGGCGCGGACCTACCCCCTGGGCGCGCCCTCCTTCCGTGGCCGCCTCGTGGCTCCTCCGACTTCATCTCCAAGCTATATGGTGGCGCTCCATCCGTCCTTGGGGCCCCCTCTGGCTCCTCCAACTTCAGTCTCCAAGTCTCCTGGTTTCCTTCTGGTCCAAGAAAAATCATCATGAAAGTTTTATTCCGTTTGGATCCGTTTGGTATTCCTTTTCTGTGAAACTCAAAACTAGGAAAAAAACAGAAACTGGCCTGGGCTCTAGGTTAATAGGTTAGTCCCAAAAATAATATAAATAGTTATTAATGCATATAAACATCCAAAACAGATAATATAATAGCATGGAACAATAAAAAAATTATAGATACGTTGGAGACGTATCACTGCTCCGTCAACGAGGGCTACGACGCCTGGCTAGGCCGCATACTGAGCTCGTCAACGCCGCTGGCGATGCCTGGCACCTCCCACTCGCTTCGTCACCCCCCCCCCATCTGGAACCGAGCGACGTGGGTCATGGCACGCCTTCTCTATGCAGCGCCGACTTCAAGGCAAGGCGCGACGTGCATCCGCGCGACCCGCCATGTGGCGCGTCGGCGCCGGCTGGGACGACGAAGCCAGCTGCAGGTTGTACAGCAGCCGCAGTATGGTGCTCATGCGCTGCCGGACACGCCGTGCCAGCACCAAGACACGGGCCGCTTTGGAGGGCCGCGCATGGGCGCCAGGACCGTGCCCTCTCGCACAGGCTGTGCCCGTGAGCGTGCCGGGCTGCCGCGCCTTCACTCTGAGCTGCGCCGTGTGTCTGGCCGGTCAAGTTCAAAGCACAGATTTGCCCCCGCGCAGAAGGCATCCCCGACCATGCGGAGTTCCTCTAGATCTACGCGCTGAGCATCGAGGCGGCGAACGGCAACGGCAAGGTCATGGCGAACTGGTTCCCCATGGCCCTCAAACGGCGCGCGCTCCTGGCTCATGCACCTCCCGGAGGGGTCGATATCCTCGTGGGATGAGCTCCGCGAGCAGTTCATCGCCAACTTCCAAGGGACCGTGACCGCGCCTCACCGTCAACGACCCTGCGATGTGTGAATCAGCATCGGGACGAGACCTCCACAACTAAATTCAACGCTTCACCCAAGTTCGCCTCAAGATCCCGAAGGCCTCGAACGAGGGGCATCATTATCCGGTTCAGAAGGTGTCACGGACATCAGGATGAGCGAGGAGTCGCATCAATGATGACATGTGCTCAGCATTGGAGCTGTTCAATCTGGTCGACAGGTGCGCCAAGGCCGAAGAAGGCCGCCTCTCCCTCCTCAAGCACCCGGACATACGATCCCGAAGACAAGAAGGCCAAGGAAAGCAAAGCGCAAGGGCCCCAGCCGTGCTGGTAGTAGAGCCCGAGCTGAAGCATGGTCATGATCGATGAGCCCCCCAAGGACGCTCGCCCGTTCTGCGTCTTCCACAACATGCACAAACCACAAGACCGATGACTGTCTGGAGCTCAGGGCGCTCCGAGACGAGCGCCTGGGCCGCCGCCTCGAGCGCAGGACCGGGGATTGGCCGTGGAGAGGCCGTGGTGGGAGGCCGTTGGGACAACAGGCAAACCCCATTAGGGCTGGCGTGATCGCCATGCGAGGGTGGCTGGCATGACCAGCTCTGCGTGACTGTGCCCCTAGCGCGATCAGCCTCGTGAGGCCCGTCCTCAGGGCAACGCTGGCCTTCCACCTCTGCCGCCACCGCCAGGAAGAAGAAACGAGACAACCAGCAAGACGAAGGGGCTGGGGGCTACCAGGGAGCATCACGCGATTGCCTGCATCCTTGGCGGAGCTCAGGCAACCAGCCTCGAAACCGCATCTTCAAGCGTGTTCTCTCGTGAGGTGAATGCGGCCCTCCCGAGGCTTGAAGCTGCACGTCCTCTATCAAGTGGTCGCAGTATGCCATCACCTCTGACTCCAAGGACCACCTCAGGTGTTCAGCTACTGCTTGCGTGCTCCCCATGCTATGCCACGCCCACCATCAAGAACGTCTCAGTCACCAAGACCCTCATCGATGGCGGCGCCGGCCTCAACGTCCTCTCCGTGGAGACTTCGAGATGCTTCAAGTGCCTTTCGACAAACTGATGCCCACCAAGCTATTCTCTGGAGTGACCGACGGCTCCACCACTCCCCTGGGGCAGGTGCGCCTTCCTGTCACTTTTGGCAACCGTGACAACTACCACACAAGAGCTCATCGACTTTGATGTGGCCCACATCGGCCTCCGTAAAAACGCATCCTGGGGGTACCCTGCCCTCACCAAGTTCATGGGCGGCTACACACATGGCTACAACATCCTCAATATGCCAGGGTGCTGCGGCGTCATCACTATCGCCTATGATGAGAAGGATGTGGTCTGCTCCCTTGAGCTGCCTACCGGGCCGCCGGTGGCTGAGAACTCAGATGGCGAAGGTCACGCCGCGCTCCATGAGGCTGTCCACGCGAAGAAGAAGCAGCTCCTCCCCAAGAGCTGTTTGGGGGCCAAGAAACCGTCGGATACACCTAGGCTCCGCGCTGCTGCCGGGGTTGCCTCTCCTCCCATATAGGAAGACAGCCGCCCGGTGCCTCCTCAGGACGGTCTAGGGGCTCCCATCTGGACAGTGTCTGACCTGACCAGTGAGACGAGGGAGGTGCTCGAGCACCACTTGGAGGCGTTGCTTCGACGCGCGCCCCCGCAAGCATGGAAGAGGCATGAGGCGCTAGGAGGCACAAAGTTCATCACCAAGGCAATCGAGGAACTCAGAGAAGCGCAGGCCATGCACGGGAGCGCCGCCCACGCGCCCCACCAATGCAGTTGCCGCCCTGGAGTGGGTGACGGGCTGCTTCTCAGGAACTCTTTGGCCTGTCTCGCATCAGCCGAATGGGGGCTTCCCCTGCAGACTACGTCCGCATGCCCTTTGGCTGCTGAACATTGGCGCTTCGTACCAGTGTGTGGCGTATGTCGCAAATGGCGGTCTCTGAGGCCCGACGATTGGCGTTGCGCCTCAGGAGGTCCCGGACCCTTGCGAGCCCCCAGGGGTCTCTGAGCCTCCGGAGCCATCGGGCTCGTGAGGAGCGAACTTCACGACATGCTTCATCGAGTACCTCGACGCCTCTGCAGCATCATTGCTAGGTGAATTTTTGGCTTGTTCAATTGAGGGCGCCTACAGGCTGAACTATCCTCAGGCTGTTAGGGTCCGCCCTATAGTGTATCGCTTTGCCCATGTATCAGAATTGGCCATGCCTCGATAAGATTTCCTTGATGCTTTAACCTGCGTGTCAGTACTTCATCACCATGAATGTCGCCGTGCCCTCGTGAACCCATTCTTGACCGCCTCATGATTAAGGGACTGGGATGACGTTGTGCTCGGGTCGGTCCCTACAGCATTGTTAATCCAAGCGACCGAGCTCTGTCTCACGGGCCAGCCCCCGTGCACGTCACCTCCTGAGGGTCCTTGGTGCCTATGCATGAGCTCATCGAGGGTAGGTGAGTAAGGGCGCCCGGCTCGGTTCGAACAACCACAATTTTGGTGCTCCGCCACCGCGGGAGCCGGTGCCGAGTGTTCTTCCTGGGATTGTTGCATGAGAAGACTTTACATGCGTCTGTGCTCCGGTCCGTCCCTGCAGCGTTGATAAACCCAAACGACCGAGATCTGTTTGGCGGGCCGGGCCCATCCACGTCACCTCCTTAGGTCCTTGGGGTCTGGCCTTCTCATGCGACGGCCTCTGGACGCTCGTTTGGCGCAAGTAGCCTTCCTAACTCAGGTCTATAAGCGCGCTCAACGCTAAAAACTAGGTGCAACCCGCCTTGAGGTAGGACTTCACGAGCCCCACACTGCTCACAAGCGTCCAGATACACTCCTCAAAGTTCTGCGTGCCAGCACGCGTACGAATGAAACAGGGTGTACACGCCCGGAGACTCTAGCACAGAGCTCCCTACCCACGCCCAGTGGAAGCCCCATGCTCAGCGTGGCGGATACGGTCGCAATACGACCATGCCCACGCCCAGTGGAAGCCCCATGCTCAGCGCTGGCGAATCCGGTCGCACATACGACCATGCCCACGCCTAGTGGAAAGCCCCATGTCCGCGCGTGGTGGATAAACAACTGGGGGGCGCCCTATGGGTTGCATCAACCTTAGTATGGCCTCTGGATCTCCAGCAATGCCCTCATAGCCTTCCCTGGGTCTAACGCGAGCGGGAGACTGAACATGGCACCTGTGATTAGGGCAGTCTCAGCAGCACTAGGGGAACCCAAGGAGCCAGGCTTTAGCTCGCGGGCCTGCCCAGCGCACATCACCCCACCAAGGTCCTTGGTGTCTGGTCTCCTCGTATGACCCTCACGCGCAAGTTGACGAGAAAAAAGGTATGAAGGGCCCCGGGGTAACCTGCTGTCGCCCATGTTTCCTCATGCAAGTGCTTGCACGTCAAGGGGGACCCCTGAGCATCGCAAATCAAGAGCCTCGCTAGTCCCGTGGCCCCTTGCCCATGGCTTGTCCAGGCATCGCAACCTGACATTCCAACGACTACTGAGGTATGCGCGGGGCTAGGCCCTGCGACGTTGAGCACAAAGGAAAGCAAAAAAGGAAATCAAGCACGAAAAGGAAATTACGGAGTTCAAACAGTTATTACAGGCACCAAATGTATCACGAATTCAAACAAAGCCTTACGCCTCCACGAGGCACGATCAGGTTGTTGTAGGATAAGGCCTAGGAAGAAGGGCCATTGCCGCCATCGCCGCCATCCACACATCGACTGCAGGCAGATGATATCGATGTCACATGTGAACTTCCCCCGCAACGGGCCACATGGCCTTCCACGGCCTTCGCCGTGGTCGCGCGGAGACCCGTGAGGGCGGGACCTATCACCGCATCGAAGTTGAAGCTAGAGTCACGGAGGGTAAAGGTGGCCGAAGACACGCGTCGCGCCACAGAGAGAAGAGGTCGTGGCACTCCTCCTCCAGGATGAAGTCCACTTGGCGGCAGTGCTCGAGCTCCGTGATGAGTTGGAGGAGAGGCTCCGCTAGCCATCTCGGGGGTCCCGAGAAGATCCTCAAAATTCTCCCTGCAGATAGACTGTAGCGCTTGGCGAGCCCTAAAACTCGAGAGAGAAGAGAAGGCGTCATGGTCCGCTGCCGCTTTCACCTTCGACATCGGCAAGGATCTGTTCTCCCTGGCATCCAGCCGGTGCGTTACCTAGAGACGTGACTGGCATGAGACACTTGGCCTTCGGTCACTCCTCTTGCAGCTTGGTCAGGCGGCTCACGCTTCGGGGCCTGCTCAACACCACCTTCGCCAGCGTGGAGCTTGGTCCACAAGCTTCGCCTCGCGAGTTAAGTCTCCTCCCGCTGCTAAAGTTGCTGCGTGTGCAGTGGCTTGTTTCCTCCCGAAGCATCTTCAAGCAGCCTCGCCTCGTCGCAACGCTTGACGGCCACATGCTGCCGCAGCCAGCGCATATCACGGGCCACCCTAGCTCGGAGGCTCCTTCTTGCTCTCGTAGGGCGAGCCTCGGCCTGCTCCAAGCCTCTTTGGTCCGCCGCATGCCTGGAAGCCATGACTGAGGCAAGCCCCAGACGCTCCGTGGCAATAGCCTACGCGTCTTGAGTCGCTCAAATGGCCGAGCGTGGCGTAAGCTGATGTCTACTATGCAACTTCTTCTTGTAGACTCGTGTTGGGCCTCCAAGCGCAGAGTTTTGTAGGATAATAGCAATTTTCCCTCAAGTGGAGAACCTAAGGTTTATCAACCATGGGAGGCTTAGGATGATGATGGTCTCTCTCAAACAACCCTGCACCAAATAACAAAGTGTTTCTGTGTCCCCAACACACCCAATACAATGGAAATGTATAGGTGCACTAGTTCGGCGAAGATATGGTGATACAAGTGTAATATGGATAGTATATTATAGGTTTTGTAATCGAAAATATAAAAACAGCAAGGTAACTACTAACAAAAGTGAGTAAAACGATATTGCAATGCTGAAAACAAGGCCTAGGGTTCATACTTTCACTAGTGCAAAATTCTCTCAACAAAGAAACATAATTGGATCATATAACAATCCCTCAAGTGCAACAAAGAATCCACTCCAAGTTTCTATCGGAGAAACATAGGATGAAAACAATGCATCAACCCCTATGCCATAGATTACCCCAATGTCACCTCGGAACCATGAGTTGAGTACCAAAACATACATTCAAGGTGAATCAATAAGACATCCCATTGTCACCACAGATTATACCATAGCGCAAGACATACATCAAGTGTTCTCAAATCCAATATTCAATCAACAATAACTAATCTCAAAGAGCAAGACCCAATTCAACCAAGACGGTTAGAGGGGGAGAAACACCATATGATCCAACTATAGTAGCAAGCTCGCAGTACATCAAGATCGTGCCAAATCAAGAACATGAGAGGAGAGAGATCAACACATAGCTAATGGTAATACCCTCAGCCCCGAGGGTGAACTACTCCCTCCTCATCATGGTGCCGTCGGGATGAGGAAGAGATGGCCCGATTTGTTTTTTTCGTGGCATACAGAGGCTTGCGACAGCGGAACTTCTCATCTATGGTTCTTTCTGGAGGTTACGGAAATATATGAAATTTTTGCGTCGGTCTGACGTCAAGGGGGTGCCCGCGGGGCCCACAACCGGGGGGCGCCCCCATAGGCTGTGGCCTCCTTGGTAACTTCTAGCCCAGCTCCGGTGCTTCGGGGTCTCTTTTGGTCCATAAAAAAATTAATTAAATTTTCAGCCATTTCGAGAAACTTTTACTTCTGCCACAAAAAGATGACACCCCACAGTTAGTTTCTGCTGAAAAACAACGTTAGTCTGGGTTAGTTCTAATCCAAATTTATACCAAAACCATATAAAATCATTGTAAAACATGGAATGAATACTTCAAAAAATTATAGATAACATGGGATGTATCAGAATCCCAAGCTTAATTCTGCTCTCCTCGAGTAGGTGAATAGTAAATATAAAAAGAAATAATTATGAAGTGTGAATGCTAGCATAGTGCATAAGTTTGATCAAGATGATGTTCCAAAGCATTTTTCTAGCATCAAATATATAATCATAACAGTAGCTCATCTCATAAAACTTCTCATGATCATAGTAACAAGCTATTCACATTGTTAAAGCATAACCCTAAACTTCTTGAAAACTAACAAAACTATATTTTAGGTCCCACAAACATTGCAATTCATCTTATTTTCGGAAGGGTCTATGTAAGAGCTTGATTCTAGCAAATTCACATAATCAACTTCATATAGTCTTCCATGATTGCTGACACTGCAAAGCATATTTTGAGGACAATAGCATCAATGAAAGCAGATAAAAGATTAGGGGCTTATGTTTGCCTCCCAACTTATTACTATATAGATAATTGTCAACAATAATAGTTCATGATCAATATATTTGAAATGGCCATATAGCTTAGTCTTCCCCACAACATGGTAATTGCCACTAGAGAATAGTTGAGCTTGATGATAATGAGAAGGAAACCTTACTGACTCTTTGCATGAAAGTAAAGATAGGCCCTTTGCAGAGGGAAGCAGGATTGCCAGAAGGTGCCAGAGCTAGAAGATTTTAAAACAGAGATGATAAAATTTCAAGTTGCTTTCATTGTTACCGTAACGACCGAGAGTTTCCCCCCAATTCTTACATGCTGGAACCTATAGGCGGTTCCCCAAATAGAAAGGTATACAGTTTTTACTCCTCCACCACAACACAAGCCATGGCTAGCCGAATCCTTGGGGGGGCGCCATGCGACCCAAACAACGACTCGAGGGACGTTTTGTTTCCTTATATATTTTGATTTTTGATTTTGATCATAGGACTGGGCATCCCATACCAGGCCACTTCTCGTGAATGACAAGCGAAAAACGAATAAACACCTCATCATGAGAATAACCCACCCTAGCATGGAAGATACTTGGGGGGGAACTACCACCCTATCGCTTAATGAGCGATTGGGCATACAAAACAGATTATTATTTAAGGTTTAGGTTTGGCCAATGGCAAAATTATTGAGCACGGCAGGTAATACGCAGATAGGTAGGTATGGTGGACACTCATGGAGAACTTGGTTCTCAAGGATTATGGAGCACAAGCAGGCTTCCGCTTAGTAAACAAAATTTGGCTAGCAAAAGATTTCTAAAAAGCAAGCACACATGTTGGAGGATTCCATAACAAGATAACATTCTATACAAAATGATACCCAAAATATAACTCATTGTTGTCTTCCTGGTCCCAACTTCAACTAATTTGCTCAAGTTAGAAAATAATAATGGGGCTCACCAATCATAGAAGGTGTCCAAGACTGTTGTTTATATGTGGAATCTCTCTTTCCTTCATATTCTTTCATGAATTTTCAAGGACCAATGAGTGTTTGATAAACTTTCAAATAACATTTACAACCTTATACTTCTATATGTGAAGTCATACACCCCACGGGGTATAAGCATATGATATATATCTATATATATATTTCAGATTTATGATATTCAATTCATTCAAACCATTTATCAGTAGGATATAAGCGAAGAGACGATGTAAAATGACAAATATCCAAAAAGATAAAGTGAAGATCAAGAAGTAGTCACATGATGTAAGGAGCTATGTGAAAGACTTCTTCATAAAAACAATTGATCTGAAATGATTTTATTTAAAAAAACAAGCAAAACAAAAGAATAATTACATTCCAGACTAGCACAACATCATGGGAAAAGCGCAAACAAAACTTAGGTGCATCGAGGCTAAACCGATTAATGTGATGAAGAGAAAGGTGGGATGCAATAGAAGACGAGTATCCGCAATGAACAAAATCTGCCGGGTTCCTTTGGGCGCCAAGGACAAGGCGCAAAATGGTTGACCAATGCGTGTGGCTTGGGACTTGTGTGCATGCCGAATATGGTAGGAGGTCTTCGCATACCCAACCGGCGGGGTCAACATAGCATGCAAGCAAAAGGGGTGCGATGGCATTGCAACGATCTGAGCACATAGACCTGTGCGAAGTTCATATCAGGTGCCGAAAGGATCGCTACAGCTATACCAGCGCTCCCAGTCACTAAAGTGAGAAACAGGAAAGGACACATACTTCTGGGGGGACAGAGTGGATACAAGGGCAAAGAATCCAGGAGGAGATAGCTCCGAACTATATAGCAAGAAAAGTGCGACAAGAAGATACAAAAACCGGATATTACACAGGCAACTCCAAGAGGGGATTTGGTCACCGGGAAGTATATATGGAGGAACCCGTGAGCCGAACAACGAACTGAATTAAAGAATACAACCCAGGAAGAGGTAGAGCACGGAGTCGTGGAGAGAGTTAAGGCCGTAGGGGAAATAAGGAACGATGTACAGAACTCAGGTAACATGGGACATGGGGGAGGCGCAACGGGTTGCTTCTCGACCAGAGATGACATACACGGCCAAATTTAGTAGACGAGAGGTGGGCACAAAACCGTGGGGCAATTTACATGGAATATCCAGGGCACCCAGCGATGCCGCTTCTTCGCTTGTCTAGCGCTAGGAACAGATCGGACATAGGATAGCCTGGCTCGCCGGGGACTAGACCATCTGGAGGCATGCCGCTTCTGTGGAAACAGGAGGAGGAAACAATTCAACCCCTTTCTTGGTTGTTGTGGCACCCATAGGTATTGGACGGCCGTCTGCCAGGTCAATGGGCAGAGAGAATGATCCCTTAGATAGACCCAAATGGGAACGCAGGAGTGATGCAAAATCCAGAAGGGCTAGCGAAAGAGGATGTCTGAGCTATTCGTATTCTCGTAAGTGGGAAGTGATGGAAACATCGCCAAACACAATTGTATTTGATGGGCAGCGGAGCAAGTTAGCTCCACGCTACATTGGCCCGTTCCGTATTCTTGCCCGTCGAGGAGAAGTGGCATATCAGTTGCAATTGCCGCCAAACCTTTCTCAAGTACATGACGTCTTTCATGTATCCCAACTCCGCCGCTGCTTCAAGGATCCTATTAGAGCTGTGGATCATGAAGTGCTTGAATTACGGGAAGATCTGTCTTATCCAGAACATCCCATCCGTATTCTTGATCAAGCTGAGCGTCGAACACGTCAAAAGTCAATCAAGTTCCTCAAGGTTCAGTGGTCAAATCATTCTGAAGATGAGGCCACTTGGGAACGCGAGGATCGTCTTCGCGAAGAATACCCCTCTTTCTTTCAGTCTTCCTCTTAATTCTCGGGACGAGAATTCTTAATAGATGAGGAGAGTTGTAACACCCCCGGTGATTAGCAACAGTAATCACTTTTGATAATGACATGTTAGCATGATCAACAGTGCATAATCATCCAGCATCACATTGCATTTCAACTCCTAAGTCAAATTCAAATTTAAATGAAAGTGGAATATGAAAGTTGTCCAACATAGAAGCTAAAATGTCAGATAAATAACAAATATTCCAGAGGCTATTCTAAAATTGAAACCAACATCATTGGAATTGGATAAGTGACTCGAACAACCTCAAACAGTGGATAACGATAATATTTAATAACCATTTATTAAATCTGAAATAAATATGGAAATATATTTTGTCCAAACTAATTTTAGGTGTTAGGGAATAATGCACTGGTATTTATGAACTTGGTCTCATGTTTTACAAAAACCATTTTGAGGCCTAGCTATTTACTAGATTGAGAAAGGAGAATAAAGAAAAAGGAAAATAAATAGAAAACAAAGAAGAAGAAAAAAGAGCAACACCCCCCCCCCACGGCCAAACTGGGCCGAAGCC
>CM022298.1:266505893-266604589 GCA_011799875.1 Thinopyrum elongatum
CGTGGATAACGATAATATTTAATAACCATTATTAACTCTGAACTAAAATGGAAATATATTTTTGTCCAAACTTAATTTTAGGTGTTATGGAATATGCCATGTATTTATGAACTTGGGTCTATGTTTTACAAAAAAAACCATTTTGAGGCTAGCTATTTACTTAGATTGAAAAGGAGAATAAAGGAAAAAGGAAAAAACCAAAAAGAAAATAGAAAACAAAGAAGAAAACAAAAAAAGAGCAAACCACCCCCCCCCCCGGCCCAACTGGGCCGAGCCCAAGCCGGCCGGCCCCCCCCCACCTGGCCCCCCCTGGCATATATGGACCAGCCGAACCCTAGCCCCCGCCACGATCCACAGTTCCCACCCCCCCGGGGGTCGCCCCCTACTCGACTGGATCTGGATCGGGGCAAACCCCCCCGATCCCGTACGCCGTCGAAGCGACGAACCCTCGCGCGCCCGGAGAGACCGCGCCTCCCCGCCGGCCTGCACCCGTCCCGTCGCGTCGTCCCCGTTCTCGACCGCCCCGACCCCCCCCGTTCCGCTGCCCGTCATACGTCACGGTGACGCCCCAGGCCTCCCCCTCTGCTCCCGCACCTCGCGCGCGCCACACGGGAACCCGCGCGCGCCGCCACGACCTGGCACTGCTCACGCGCCCGGCCCCTGCTCCTCGCCCCGCTCACGTCCCCCACCCCGGCTTCTCCTTCCCCCCGTGCTCGTGCGAGTCTGCTGCTACGGCGCCTACGCCCCCCCCCCATGCCCCCATGCCCTCGCTGCTGCTGCTGCTGCCGGCAGGCCTCGCCTCCCCGCTACCACTCGTCGGAGCCGCCGCGTCGCGCCATCCGCCTCCCAGGCTGTCCCGTTCGCCCGCGCCGAAGCCTCGCACCGCGGCCCCGCCTCTGCGACCACGCATGCGGCCCCGGGTCGCCAGCTCCATGCGCGCCCCGCCTCTGAGCTCCGCGTCTGCCCGCACCTTCACCCGCCGCCTCCCTTGGCCTTGGCCGCCGGCGCCGGCGTGCGTGTGCGTGCCAGCGTCCGGGGACGTCGCCTCCGCTCGCGCGCCCACGGCCCGCCCGTGTGGCCGATGGGCCAGACGAGTGGGCCCCCGCCCCTCTGGGCCTATGACAAAGGGGGCCCACCCAAAAATGTTTTGAAGAAAGAAAGAAATAAAAATAAATAATTTAATTAAATAATTAATAATTATATATAATTAGTTAATTAATCCTGATTAGGTTAATCTAATTAACTAATTAGTGTTAATTAAACAGTAATTAGTAATTAACTTAATTAACCGTGACATCAGCATGAGGTCATGCTGATGTCATCATCAGCACTGTTTCGGATAATGTTGAAATTAAATAATTAATTAAATTCAGAAATTATAAAAACTTTAGAAAATCATATTAAATAAACCGTAACTCCGATGAAAAATTTTTTATACATGAAACTTGCTCAGAACACGATACGAACCCGGATACGCCCTCTGTATTCCCGTCAGCGCCCGCAACTATAAAGAACGTTGAACAATTAGACCGATTTCGATAAATGAATATGTCCCAACCCAATTAAATAAATCCGAATAAATTCCTAAATTAACTAAATCGTTTAGTTAGGGCCAGTAGACACCCCCGGATATCATTTAGACATGTCATACATGTTGTTTGCATTATTGCCGTGAATTTATTGTGTTCTCTCCCCCTCTTCTTCTCTCGATAGACGCTGAGGACACCGACGGACGCTGCACCAGGTTACGACTACTCTACCGACGAGCAGCCCGTTGACGACCTCCCTTCTTGCCAGAGCAACCAGGCAACGCCCCCCCCCCCCCCCTTGAGCATTCCAGAATCGCCCATTCATTCTCCTGCTGCATTAGAATTTCGCTACTGTTAATGCATGCTCCATTCTGATGCATAGCCCTGCTGTTGTAAACCTGGTTCATTGCTTACCTTACCTGCCTATGTAAACTGTTTTAGTATAGGTTGGTATGAACCATCTGTGACCCCACCACCTTACTTTGTCGCCCCTGCTTGTTCATCGACGAACTCGATCAACGTGATCGTCGATCAGAGACAGACGCCTACTTCACACCCCCCTTAGTTTGTACGACTCTGCGTAGTAAATCTGATCGAGTCGGTGAACCTCGTAACGCACTCACGATGAATACTCTGCCGTATAGTATAGCTGTCGGTCGTGGTCATCGAGGGTGATTCCTCCTCTCCCATGTCTGATACGACTCTGTGTGCCAACCCCTCAGTGTGAACCTCGAGGGTGATACCTCATACGTTCACCCGATGATTATGACACACGGTTACTTGACCTTTTTCACAGGCGGGTTCAACCCTGGTGGGTACCGCTGGGGATCTATGATTTCGGGTGTGCGGAAGGGCACTCGAGTGTGACATTGTGGGGAGCATCAGAGACTCTGATTGTCTCCGCTTGATACTAATTGAGCCTATTGGATTGGGGTGTGTGATCTGAGTGGGTCGACGTGCCCTATACGCACTACCACCACGCGGGATTATGGTTATGTGGACCCTCTGCGATGTAAGTTCCCGAAAGCTTATCAGACGTCACGATTCACCGTGCGGGGCTGATCGTCGGATTGGGTGGATACTTCACTGGCGAGTTCAGTGTCGCGCTGCACCCGGCCAGCCACGAACGCGCAGGGTGCCCAGGGCGATGCCCGAGACCCCTGGGTGCATAGGTTAGTCCGGCGTGCTGACTCTCTCTGCTGAGCCTAGGTAGAGCGCTGCTTCGTGTTGATCTTCCGAGGACGGGCATTACCCATCAAGTATGTGGCCAGAGTTGATCGAGCGTGTTGGGTAAACGTAGTGCACCCCTGCAGGATGAATCTTCTATCGATAGCCGGTTCCTACGGTAAAGGACGCTCAGTTTTGTGTATCCCGATCTACTACTTAAACTGGATACTTGTTACTTAATTGAAGCTTCGGGATTACTTTCTCGCTGGGAGTCGAGGAAGGATCTTGAGATGTACTTCAACATGTTTGCTAAATAAAATGCTATTCTACTCTCTTCTACTGCTGCAAGATGATGGCTTTGAAAAGATGTTTGAAGATGCTAGTATTCGTAGGACTAGGCCTTCTCTCTATTCTGGCATTTCTGCAGCCCAGTCCACATATACAGCCTTTTCTCCATTGATAAGTTGCATATGTAGTTAGATCCTTGCTTGCTGAGTACTTCGGATGAGTAATCACGGTTGCTTTATTTTCTCCTTTCCCCCATATACCCCACCTTGATGATACACCCGACGATGGAGTCCAGGAGCCAGAGCCACCCCCGGAGCCTACTACCAGGCGGGTCCAGAGGGCACAGTACTACTGGATCGAGCCAGCTGACCAGGAGTAGGATCGGAGGCTCCCAGGCAGAGGCCAACGCCTTCGATCTAGTGTCGCTGTTTGCTAGCCTTCTTAAGGCAGAACTTGTCAACTATGTCGTACCCAATATTATGTTGTATGACTGACTTATGTATTCGGATCTTCGGATCCCTGGTCTGTAATATTGTGGACCTCCGTTTATTGTGTTTAGAGTTGTTGTTGTGAACTTCCCGTGAGTCCCTGGGCTTGATCGTACACGTTTGCGTGTATGACTAGTGTACGATTGAACCGGGGGCGTCCAAAGTTGGTATCAGAGCCGACTGCCTGTGTAGAAGCCCCCTTCCAAGTCCTTGGCCGAAGTTGAGTCTAGAAACGAAAAACTAATTTACTAAACTTGGCAGTGTGCTACGGGCCCATGTCGCCAACTGGGTGGTATTAGGATCTTTTATTTCGTCTATACTCTGGGACTCTAATATCTCTTCATTGGGTTAAATAAAGTTTACTAACGCCGACACTAGGATCTCGTAAATTCTGTCTACCCGGAGAGCTGGATATCTGTGCGATCCCTGTCATTGATCTGATAGTCTGATAATCTTTCCTTTCCATTGTTTTGTTAACCTTTCTCTCGGTTGTGTTAAACTTCTCATTGTCATTTGACAAATCTGAATTTCCTCTGTTCAGATGGACCGTTTGTTCCACCGCGTCCTACGATACAGCTTGTGCTTCGCAATTGGCTCGTGATGCCCTGGTTTCCAGCCGTCCTGATCGCTCTCAGACCAGACTTGGCTACCGCTGGTACCCTGAGTACATGGTTTACGAGGATTACCGCGAGTTTAATCAGGAGCAGTACCATGCTGATGTTCGGATCTATGATCGGCAGAATGACTCAGACACCGAGCTGCACCTTTTCCACGGTATGCGCGTGACGTTTGAGATGGCAGTAATGATGCCGACTACTGCTGTCGCACGTCTTCGAGGAAAGTTCAGTGATATCTTGGATGACTCTGAGTTCGATACATTCCGTATGCCCTGCTGGAGATGCATACCGGATACTACACAGCTACTGTGCCCCGTTCGAGCCTCGCCGATATGACCACCGCGTTTGAATCAGTGCACTCAGGCTTGGATCGCACTGTTCGGGCTCTTGCGTCGAGTTGGTTGCCACTCGAGCACGTCTCTACGATGCTAGGACGCAGTTGTGATGCCGCTGTGTTCATGCAGGGATACATCCGGAGCACATCCTTTACCCGCGCAGGACTCAGATGTATGCTGGTATTGACTGGCCTGCTGTTGGAGGTCACACACTGCACGGTGGACTCTTCTACAGTTCGAGAACGGGTTCTGCATCAGAGTGCACCATGGAGCACAGATCCTTACGCGACGAATATTGTGTCCGCACTCGCAGTTACCACAGTTACAGTGGTTTCTCCGGGACGTTGAAGTAGCCTTGCTATTCGTTGTGTACTTCCTTACCGTGTGCCGTGGCGGCCGCCTAGTATGTCTAGCTTTTAATTTGCGCTGTTACTGTCCGCATGAACCCGACTTGTTGTGATGGATCGTATGTCTAATCGACTACTTTATGTATCTATTAACCATGCTTAAAGTATTGTCGTGTTTACATCATACTTGTCGCTAAACACTCGCAATTGCTTATTAAGCTACCCCCTGTTGATACTTAGCAGGATGGTTAGACCAGGGTGGTCGTGGTCGTGGTCGTGCCCCTGAAACGTCCACCACCGCCCAGACATATGGCGGCTATGATGCAACAATTTGAGCTTAACCGCCAGTTCATGGTTGGAATCATGGCTCAGTTTCCGCATCAGAAACACCAGAACCAAACCCAGCCTAATAACTTTGACAGATGTTTACGGACTCAACCCACACGTAGTTCGCAACTCTGAACAAGCCACTGGATGCTGATGACTGGCTCCGACATTCACTCACGAGATGTGGAGTCTGCTAATGTCGCCCCCGCCAACTTTGTCACCTTCGCGGCCTTTTCTATAAGGGCCCCGCTGCTCAATGGTGGGACACACACAAGCGTACTTGCCTGTTGGAACAGTCATCACCATGGTATGAGTTCCAGGATGCTTTCCGTACACGTTACATCCCTCAAGCAATTATGGAACGCATGAAAGACCAGTTCCGTACCTCACTCAGGGCAAATAAAACGTTCGAAGCTCTATCAGCGGGAATTTCTTGATCTCTCCCGCTATGCTGAAGAAGACATCGCCACAGTGCTCGCAGACAGGAGAAGTTCCGAATGGACTCCCCACCTGACCTCAAGTTGCACTGCTGCCCAAGACTAAATGACTTCTCAACTCTAGTGAACAAGGCTATTCTTGTTGAGACCGCTCAGATGGAACACAAGGACTCGCAGAAGCGGCATCGTGATGCGGTCATCTTCGGGCTCAGCACCGAAGCGTAGAGTTTGGGATTCCCAAAAACGCGTTCCGTCCCAAATACCTCTGCGCCAAAGAACAATGCTGCACCACGTTCTGCCTCCTCCACCACCGAGGCCGTCAAAGGTAAGCTATTCAGAACAATGCCCCTCTTCGTCTGAAGATGTTTGTGTTTGAAGTGCCGAACCAGGGCCACCAGGCTAAAGACTGCCGCCAGACTCAGAATCAGTTGATTTTCCTCGTGCTGGCCGTGGAGATGGGCCGTGCAACAATCAGACCCGCAACTATAATACATGGGTCTGCTTCACGTGGTCGTGGTAGGCTTACAACATTGACATTGAAGAAGTCCAGGATCAACCTGCTACTGTGATGGGTACCCTTCTTGTTAACTCAGACCTGCTCTGTATTATTTGATTCAGAGAGCATCGCATTCATTCATGTCTGAAGCATTTGCTTATCTCATGACATTGCATTCGAAAAGATGGAACCTGCCAATAGTTGTCGTTACCCCTGGAGGCCAATGTCAAACCACTATGATGGCACATAATGTCCCTGTTGGAATGAGGAATTTGAATGGCCTGTTCCCCTATTATCCTGAAGTCTTCCACCATAGACCTCATAACTCGGAATGGATTGGTTGAAAGCTCACATTGCTTCGATCAATTGTGCCACTAAAGTTATCCAACTTCTTCACCCCTCGATGAGATAGTGAACACACTGCCCGAATTACTCGAGACGCATGAAGTGAGTATATGTTATGAGCTTTGAACGCCTCACCTCTGGAAGGGATCGAGAACGTTCCTGTCGTTCGAGATTTTCCAGACGTCTTTCACAGAAGACTTCAGGCATTACCCCCGGCTAGAGCTGTCGAGTTTGTCATTGACTTGAAGCCTGGCACCGTTCCTATTGCCAAGCGACCTTATAAGATGCCTCGCATCACCTTCTTGAGCTTAAAGAAATCGACAAGTCACTTAAGAGTGGGTTTCATCCGCCCCAGGCCTCGCTTGGGAGCACCTTCACTCTCGTTTAAGAAGAGGATGGAAACTAACGATTGGTTCAGGATTACGGCCCATAACCAAGCCACAATCCAGAATAAAAACCCACTGCCCCGTATCAATGATCTTTATGATCAACTTGCCGATCATCGGTGTTCTCTAAACTGACTTGAGGTTGGGTTATCACCAGATCCGTGTCCGTGAAGAGGACATTCCCAAGACTGCATTCGTCACTCGTTATGGCTCCTATGAAACACCGTCATGTCATTTGGCCTAACGAATGCCCAGCTACATTCTCCCGTCTAATGAATTATATTCATGGATTACCTCGACAAATCGTCGTGGTTATATCTAGATGATTTTGGTCTATTCTAAGAAAGAATAAGAGGAACATGTGAACATCTCTGCCTTGTTGTTAGAAAGGCTCCGAGAACACCAGTTGTATGCCAAGTATTCCAAATGTGAATTTTGGCTTCCTGAAGTAACTTACCTTGGACATGTGATTTCCAAGGATGGGATTGCTTGTTAACCCTGAACGAGGTTCAGGCTCTTCTCGACTGGACTCCCCCAAAGAAGTTAAGAAGTCAGAAGTTTTCTCGGACTCGCTAGGTTATTGCCGTCGATTCATTGAGAACTTTTCCAAGATTGCAAAAACCTTGACAAATCTGCTTCACAAAGGTGTTAAATTGAGTGGACAGAAAAATGTCAAGAAAGCTTTCAGGACACTAAAAGATAAATTGACATCTGCCCAGTATTAGCACCCCCGGATTCCCAAAAGGATTTCGTGATATACTGTGATGGCATCTCGTCAAAGGATTAGGCTGTGTCCTAATGCAAGAGCGAAAAGTGATTGCTTATGCCTCCCGACAATGGCGTCCTCATGAAGAAAATTATCCCGTGCATGATCTTGAACTTTCTGCGGTTATCTATGCCTTGAAGCTATGGCGACATTACCTTCTCGGTAACCGTTCGCGAGTATACACGGATCACCAAAGCTTGAAGTATTTATACTCAACCAGATCTGAACCTTCGTCAACAAAGATGGCTCGAAACAATTGCCGATTATGATATGAATATTTCATATACCCCCGGCAAGGCTAATGTAATGGCGCGATGCTTTGAGTCGCAAGTCCTATAGCAACAATCTTATGGTTCAAGAAACACAACCTCTTCTCCATGAAGAGCTTTGCAAATGAACCTCCATATTGTTCCACAGGGTTATCTCAATACCTGGTTGTCGAACCAGATTTAGAACACGGCATTAAGGTATGCAAAGGTATGACACTGAAGTTGAAAAGATCAAGCGTACCTCGAGAAAGGAAAGCCGTCGGAATTCCATTGATGCAGTGGGATCCTATTTTTCCAACACCGTCTCTTCGTTACCCAGTTCAAGAATGAGAGGGAAAACGTTATGAAGGAAGCTCATGACACTCCCTGTCCATTCACCCAGGTAACACAAGTGTACCGTGACATTTGTCAAAGATTCTGGTGGCCTAATATGAAGCGAGACATTGCTCGTTATGTTTCGAGTGTGACGTTGCCGCCGCGTTAAAGTCAACATCAAAGGCCCGCAGGAACTCTGCAACCCCTGGAAATTCCTGAATGAAATGGGACAAGGTCCAAATGGATTCATTATTGGTTTTCCCAAATCCCAGAAGGGTAATGATGCTATATTGTCGTCATTGACCGATTCTCTAAGGTTGCCCACTTTCGCAGTTAAGAGACAACATGCTAGCCAGTTAGCAGACTTGTATGTTTCCCGAATTGTGTCACTCCATGGTGTTCGTTGGAGATCAGTTCTGATCGTGGCAGCCTCTTCACCTCCAGATTCTGGGAATAGTTTCCAAAGAAGCTATGGGAACTCATCTGTCTTTCAGCACCGCTTTTCACCCTCAGTCACAGGGTCAAGTGGAACGAGTTAATCAAGTGCTCGAAGATATGCTTCGAGCTGCGTCATCTCCTTGGTAAGAAATGGGAGGAATCTCTCCCGTATGCCGAATTCTCTTACAACAATAGCTATCAAGCTAGTCTGAAGATGGCACGTTTGAAGTTCTATACGGTCGTAAGTGTCAAACCCCTCTGAATTGGTCAGGAAACTGGGGAACGCTCACTCGTCGGACCGGACATTATTCGGCAAGCTGAAGAACAAGTCCGCATTGTCGTGAACATTAGAAATCTGCTCAGTTCGTCAGAAGAGCAACTATGACCGTAAAGCACCAGGAAATCGTCTATCAACCTGGCGAACAAGCTTACCTTCGTGCACTCCATTGAAAGGCATCATCGGTTCGGAATCAAAGGCAAGTTAGCTCCACGCTACATTGGCCCGTTCCGTATTCTTGCCCGTCGAGGAGAAGTGGCATATCAGTTGCAATTGCCGCCAAACCTTTCTCAAGTACATGACGTCTTTCATGTATTCCCAACTCCGCCGATGCTTCAAGGATCCTATTAGAGATGTGGATCATGAAGTGCTTGAATTACGGGAAGATCTGTCTTATCCAGAACATCCATCCTATTCTTGATCAACGATAGCGTCGAACACGTCAAAAGTCAATCAAGTTCCTCAAGGTTCAGTGGTCAAATCATTCTGAAGATGAGGCCACTTGGGAACGCGAGGATCGTCTTCGCGAAGAATACCCCTTTTCTTTCAGTCTTCCTCTAATTCTCGGGACGAGAATTCTTAATAGATGAGGAGAGTTGTAACACCCCGGTGATTAGCAACAGTAATCACTTTTGATAATGACATGTTAGCATGATCAACAGTGCATAATCATCCAGCATCACATTGCATTTCAACTCCTAAGTCAAATTCAAAATTTAAATGAAAGTGGAATATGAAAGTGTCCAACATAGAAGCTAAAATGTCAGATAAATAACAAATATTCCAGAGGCTATTCTAAAATTGAAAACCAACATCATTGGAATTGGATAAGTGACTAGAACCAACCTCAAACAGTGGATTACGATAATATTAATAACCATTATTAAATGAAATAAATATGGAAATAATTTTGTCCAAATAATTTTAGGTGTTAGGAATAATGCACTGGTATTTATGAACTTGGTCTCATGTTTTACAAAAACCATTTTGAGGCCTAGCTATTTACTAGATTGAGAAGGAGAATAAAGAAAAAGGAAAATAATAGAAACAACAAAGGAAGAGAAAAAAGAGCAACACCCCCCCCCACGGCCAAACTGGGCCGAAGCCCAGCCGGCCGGCCCACCTGCGCCCCTGGCTATATGGCACAGGCCGAACCCTAGCCCCCCCCGGCTCCACCACTTCCCCCCCGGTCAGAGCCTCCCCTCCCGACTGGTATCTGGATGGGGCAAACCCCCGATCCCGTCGCCCGTCGCCGCGACGACCTCGCCGCCGCCCGGAGCACGCGCCTCACCGCCGGCCTGCACATCGTCTCCGTCGCCGTCGCCCCGTCGCACCGCCCGACCCCCCCGTGCCCCGTCCCTACGATCACGGTGACGCCCCAGGCCTCCCCCTCTCTGCTCCCGACCTCCGCGCGCACCACGACACCCGCGCGCGCGCCAATGAAGGACCACGCTCACCGCGCCTGGCCCTGCTCCTCGCCCGCGCTCGGTTCCACTCACCCCGCGATTCTCCTTCCCCCCGGTGCTCTGCTGCAGCTGCTGCTACGGCGCCTCGCCGCGCCCCCCCATGCTCCTCGCTGCTGCTGATGCTGCCTGCTAGGCCTCGCCTCCCTCGCTACCACTCGTCGGAGCCGCCGAGTCGCGCCATCCCGCCTCCCGCGCTGTCCGTTGCCGCGCCCGAGCCTCGCACCGCGGCCCCGCCTCTGCGACCACCGCATCGGCCGGGCTCGCCAGCTCCATGCGTGCCCGCCGCCTCTGGAGCTCGCGCTCGCCGCACCTTACCCCGCTGCCTCCCTTGGCCTTGGCCGCCGGCGCCGGCGTGGGTCGTGCGTGGCCAGCGTCCCGGGGACGCGCCCGCTCGGGCTACGCCCACGCGCCGCCCCGTGTGGCCGCATGGGCCACGACGAGTGGGCCCCGCCCCCTGGGCCTATGACAAAGGGGGCCCACCTCCAAAAATGTTTTAGAAAGAAAGAAATAAAAAATAAATAATTAAAAATAATTAATATAATTAGTTAATTAATCCTGATTAGGTTAATCTAATTAACTAATTAGTGTTAATTAAACAGTAATTAGTAATTAACTTAATAACCGTGACATCAGCATGAGGTCATGCTGATGTCATCATCAGCACTGTTGGATAATGTTGAATTAAATAATTAATTAAATTTCAGAAATTAATAAAAAACTTTAGAAAAATCATATTAATAAACCGTAACTCGATGAAAATATTTTATACATGAAACTTGCTCAGAACGACGATACGAACCCGGATACGCCTCTGTATTCCCGTCAGACGCCCGCAAATAAGAACGTGAACAATTAGACCGATTTCGATAAATGAATAGTGTCCAACCCTAATTAAATTAAATCCGAATAAATTCTAAATTAACTAAATTCGTTAGTTAGGCAGTAGACACCCCGGCATATATTTAGACATGTCATACATGTTGTTTGCATTATTGCCGTGAATTTATTGTTTCTCTCCCCCCTCCTTCTTTCTCTCGATAGACGCCGTGAGACCGACGACGCTACACAGGTTACGACTACTCGACCGAGAGCGCCCGTGACGACCTCCTCTCTTGCCAAGAGCAACCAGGCAAGCCCCCCCCCCCCCCCCCTTGAGCATTCCAGATATCGCCCTCTATTCTCCTGCTTGCATTGAATTTCGCTACTGTTAATGTATGCTCCTATTTGATGACAGAGCTGTGTTTGTAACCTGTTCATTGCTACCTTACCTGCTATGATAAACTGTTTAGTATAGGTTGGTAGAACCATCTGTGACCCCACCACCTTACTTTGCGCCCCCTGCTTGTTCACGACGATCGATCAACGTGATCGTCGATCAGAGAAGACGCCCTCATTCACACCCCCCTTAGTTGTACGACTCTGCGTAGTAAACTATCGAGTGCCGAGGGTGACTAACTCGTAACGCACTCACGAGAATACTCTGCAGTTATAGTGTTCGGTCGTGGTCATCGAGGGTGATTCCTCCTTCCTCCTGTCCGATCATCTGTCGTGCAACCCCTCAGTGTGAACCTCAGGGTGATACCCATACGTTCACCCTGATGATTATGACCACACGGTTACTTGACCTTTTTCACAGGGGGTCCACCCTGGGGGTACCCGCTGGGGATCTATGATTCGGGTGTGCCGGAAGGGCACTCGGAGTGGTGACATTGTGGCGGAGCTCAGAGACTCTGATTGTCTCCGCTGATACTAATTGAGCCTATTGGATTTGGGTGGTGTGATCTGAGTGGGTCGACGTGCCCCTATACGCACTACCACACGCGGGATATGGTTATGGGACCCTTGCGATGTACGTTCTTCCGAAAGCTATCAAGACGTCACGATTCACCGTGCGGGCTGATCGTCGGGATTGGGCTGGATACTTCACTGGCGAGTCAGTGTGCGCCTGCACCCCGGCCAAGCACGCAACGCGCAGGGTGCCAGGGCGATGGCCCGAGACCCCTGGGTGCATAGGTTAGTCCGGCGTGCTGACCTCTTGCTGAAGCCTAGGTTAGAGCGCTGCTTCGTGTTGATCTTCCGAGGACGGGCATTACCCATCAAGTATGTCCGGCCAGAGTTGATCGAGCGTGTTGGGTAACAGTAGTGCACCCCTGCAGGGATGAATCTTCATCGATAGCCGGTCCTACGGTAAAGGACGCTCAGTTTGTGTATCCCGATCTACTACTTAAACTGGATACTTGTTACTTAATGAAGCTTCGGGATACTTCTCGCTGGGAGTCGAGGAAGGATCTTTGAGGCTGTACTTCAACATGTTTGCTAAAAAAATGATTCTACTCTCTTCTACTGCTGCAAGATGATGGCTTTGAAAAGATGTTTGAAGATGTAGTCTTCGAAGGACTAGGCCTTCTCTCTATTCTGGCATTTCTGCCAGCCCAGTCCACATATACAGCTTCTCCATTGATAATGTTGCATATGTAGTATAGATCCTTGCTTGCTGAGTACTTCGGATGAGTACTCACGGTTGCTTTATTTTCTCCTTTCCCCCATATACCCCACCTTGATGATACACCAGACGATGGAGTCCAGGAGCCAGACGCCACCACCGGAGCCTACTACCAGGCGGGTCCAGAGGGCACGTACTACTGGATCGAGCCAGCTGACCAGGAGTAGGATCGGAGGCTCCCAGGCAGGAGGCCAACGCCTTTCGATCTAGTGTCGCTGTTTGTGCTAGCCTTCTTAAGGCAGAACTTGTCTAACTATGTCTGTACCCAGATATTATTTGTATGACTGACTTATGTATTCGGATCTTCGGATCCCTGGTCTGTAATATTGTGGACCTCCGTTTATTTGTGTTTAGAGTTGTGTTGTGATATCTTCCCGTGAGTCCCTGGGCTTGATCGTACACGTTTGCGTGTATGACTAGTGTACGATTGAACCGGGGGCGTCACAGGGCGTTTCGAAGTTCGTCCTCTTCCTTCTGCTTCGCTCCATATTTGCTTCACCACTCCCATGCTCGATGCTCGTCAAGTTCGCGTGGAGCACCAGGACGGCCGTGTCGCCCAGACGGCACCGGTGGGCCGCGGCACCCCTCGCCGCTCCTCTTCTCCCACAGCCAACGGTGCCACCAACCCTGCCACCCATGAGAAGCAGGACTCTTCGCTGCCACCCTCCGTGCAGCGTGATGGCCGCACCGCCACTACTTCCTTCACTCCCGCCATGGCCTCATCCTCCAACCCTCATCGCGGGCCAGCGAACCCGCAGGCTGCGCTGCTCATGGCGCACGAGCTGCTACGCTACCGCCTGCTACTTCTTGAGCTTGCGTTGGTTTTTCCCTTGAAGAGGAAAGGGTGATGCAGCAAAGTAGAGATAAGTATTTCCCTCAGTTTGAGAACCAAGGTATCAATCCAGTAGGAGACAACGCACAAATCACCGAATACCTGCACAAACAATCAAATAACTTGCACCCAAAATGATAAATGGGTTGTCAATCCCTTCACGGTTATTTGCAAAACTGAGATCTGATAGAGATAGAGAAACGATAAAGTAAATATTTTTGGTATTTTTGTTTTATAGATCGGAAAGTAAAAGATTGCAAAATAGTAGATCAGAAACTTGTATGATGGAAAATAGAAGATTATATGATGGAAAATAGTAGATTGGAAACTTATATGATGGAAAATAGACCCGAGGGCCATAGGTTTCACTAGAGTCTTCTCTCAAGATAGAAAATAATACAGTGGGTGAACAAATTACTGCCGAGCAATTGATAGAAAAGAGCAAAGTTACGACGATATCTAAGGCAATGATCATGAATATAGGCATCACGTCCGTGTCAAGTAGACTGAAACAAATTTGCATCTACTACTATTACTCCATACATCAACCGCTATCCAGCATGCATCTAGAGTATTAAGTTTATAAAGAACAGAGTAATGCATTAAGTAAGATGACATGATGTAGAGGAATTAACTCAAGCAATATGATGAAAACCCCAACTTTTTATCCTCGATGGCAACAATACAATACGTGCCTTGGTGCCCCTACTGTCACTGGGAAAGGACACCGCAAGATTGAACCCAAAGCTAAGCACTTCTCCCATTGCAAGAAAAACCAATCTAGTTGGCCAAACCAAACTGATAGTTCGAAGAGAATTACAAAGATATCAAATCATGCATATAAGAATTCAGAGAAGATTCAAATAATATTCATAGATAAGCTGATCATAAATCCACAATTCATCGAATCTTGGCAAACACACCGCAAAAAAGTATTACATCGAATAGATCTCCAAGAACATCATGGAGAACATGGTATTGAGAATCAAAGAGAGAGAAGAAGCCATCTAGCTACTAGCTATGGGCCCGTAGGTCTGTGGTAAACTACTCACGCTTCATCGGAAGGGCAATGGTGTTGATGTAGAAGCCCTCCGTGATCGAATCCCCCTCCAGCAGGGTGCCGGAAATGGTCCCTAGATGGGATCTCACGGGTACAGAATGTTGCAGTGGTGGAAAAGTCTTTTCGTGGATGCCTCTGTTGGTTTGGGGATATATGAGTATATATAGGCGAAAGAATTAGGTCAGGAGGTGCACGAGGGGCCCACAAGGGTGGGGGGCGCGCCCTCCGTCCTTGTGGCCGCCTTGTGGCTCCTCCGACTTCATCTCCAAGTCTCCTGGTTTCCTTCTGGTCCAAGAAAAATCATCGCGAAAGTTTTATTCCATTTGGGCTCCGTTTGGTATTCCTTTTCTGCGAAACTCAAAAACAAGGAAAAAACAGAAACTGGAACTGGGCTCTAGGTTAATAGTTTAGTCCCAAAAATAATATAAAATAGCATATTAATGCATATAAAACATCCAAAACAGATAATATAATAGCATGGAACAATAAATAATTATTGATACGTTGGAGACGTATCAAGCATCCCCAAGCTTAATTCCTGCTCGTCCTCGAGTATGTAAATGATAAAAACAGAATTTTTGATGTGGAATGCTACCTAACATATTTATCCATGTAATTTTCTTTATTGTGGCATGAATGTTCAGATCCGTAAGATTCAAACCAAAAGTTTAATATTGACATAAAAACAATAATACTTCAAGCATACTAACAAGGCAATTATGTCTTCTCAAAATAACATGGCCAAAGAAAGCTTATCCCTACAAAATCATATAGTCTGGCTATGCTCCATCTTCATCACACAAAATACTCAAATCATGCACAACCCCGATGACAAGCCAAGCAATTGTTTCATACTTTTGACGTTCTCAAACCTTTTCAACTTTCACACAATACATGAGCGTGAGCCATGGACATAGCACTATAGGTGGAATAGAAGGTTGTTGTGGAGAAGAGAAAAAGAGGGAGATAGTCTCACATCAACTAGGCGTATCAACGGGCTATGGAGATGCCCATCAATAGATATCAATGTGAGTGAGTAGGGATTGCCATGCAACGGATGCACTAGAGCTATAAGTGTATGAAAGCTCAAAAAGAAAACTAAGTGGTTGTGCATCCAACTTGCTTGCTCATGAAGACCTAGGGCAATTTGAGGAAGCCCATCGTTGGAATATACAAGCCAAGTTCTATAATGAAAAATTCCCACTAGTACATGAAAGTGACAACATAGGAGACTCTCTATCATGAAGATCATGGTGCTACTTTGAAGCACAAGTATGGAAAAAGGATAGTAACATTGCCCCTTCTCTCTTTTTCTCTCATTTTTTTTCTTTCTTCCCTTTTTTTTCTTTCTTCCTTTTTTTTTCTTTGGCTTCTTTGGCCTCTTTTTTTTATTTCCTCACATGGGACATTGCTCTAATAATGAAGATCATCATACTTCTATTTACTTACAACTCAGAAAATTACAACTCGATACTAGAATAAAATATGACTCTATATGAATGCCTCCGGCGGTGTACCAGGAAGTGCAATGAATCAAGAGTGACATGTATAAAAGAATTATGAACGGTGGCTTTGCCACAAATACGATGTCAACTACATGATCATGCAAAGCAATATGACAATGATGATGCGTGTCATAGTAAATGGAATGGTGGAAAGTTGCATGGCAATATATCTCGGAATGGCTATGAAAATGCCATAGTAGGTAGGTATGGTGGCTGTTTTGAGGAAGGTATATGGTGGGTGTATGGTACCGGCGAAAGTTGTGCGGTACAAGAGAGGCTAGCAATGGTGGAAGGGTGAGAGTGCGTATAATCCATGGACTCAACATTAGTCAGAAAGAACTCACATACTTATTGCAAAAAATCTATTAGTTATTGAAACAAAGTACTACGCGCATGCTCCTAGGGGGATAGATTGGTAGGAAAAGACCATCGCTCGTCCCCGACCGCCACTCATAAGGAAGACAATCAATAAATAAATCATGCTCCGACTTCATCACATAACAGTTCACCATACGTGCATGCTACGGGAATCACAAACCTTAACACAAGTATTTCTCAAATCCACAATTACTCACTAGCATGACTCTAATATCACCATCTTTATATCTCAAAACAATCATAAGGAATCAAACTTGTCATAGTATTCAATGCACTTTATATGAAAGTTTTTATTATATCCCTCTTGGATGCCTATCATATTAGGACTAAATTTATAACCAAAGCAAATTACCATGCTGTTTAAAGACTCTCAAAATAATATAAGTGAAGCATGAGATTTCAATAATTTCTATAAAATAAAACCACCGCCGTGCTCTAAAAAAGATATAAGTGAAGCTCTAGAGCAAAATTGCCTAGCTCAAAAGATATAAGTGAAGCACAAAGAGTATTCTAATAAATCACGATTCATGCGTGTCCCTCTCAAAAGGTGTGTACATCAAGGATGATTGTGGCAAACTAAAAAGCAAATACTCAATTTATACAAGACGCTCCAAGTAAAACACATATCATGTGGTGAATAAAAATATAGCCTCAAGTAAAGTTACCGATAGACAAAGACTACAGAGGGGGTGCCTTCCGGGGCATCCCCAAGCTTAGGCTCTTGGTTGTCCTTGAATATTATCTTGGAGTGCCTTGAGCATCCCCAAGCTTAGGCTCTTGCCACTCCTTATTCCATAGTCCATCAAATCCTTACCCAAAACTTGAAAACTTCACAACACAAAAGTCAACAGAAAATCTCATAAGCTCCGTTAGTATAAGAAAATAAATCACCACTTTGGTACTGTTGTGAACTCATTCTTTATTTATATTGGTGTAATATCTAATGTATTCCAACTTTTCCATGGTTCATGCCCCCTGATACTACCCATAGATTCATCAAAATAAGCAAACAACACAAAGAAAACAGAATCTGTCAAAAACAGAACAGTCTGCAAAGATCCGAATTGTTCTAATACTTCTGTAACTCCAAAATTCTGGGAAATTAGGACAACAGAGGAAATTTGTATATCAATCTCGTATAAAAATTCAGTGTTTTTCAATGCTCCAGTGAATTATTAAAATTCTGAGACTGGACGCAAAAGTTTCTGTTTTTCAGCAAGATCAAATCAACTATCACCATAAGCCATCCCAAAGGTCTTACTTGGCACAAACACTAATTAAAACATAAAACCACATCTAACCAGAGGCTAGATGAATTATTTATTTCAAAACAGAACCAAAAAAGCAAAAACAAAAATAAAATTGGGTTGCCTCCCAACAAGCGCTATTGTTTAACGCCCTTAGCTAGGCATAAAAACACGAATAGATCTAGGTATTGTCATCTTTGGTATGCAATCCATAAGTAGCTCTCATAATAGATTCATATGGCAATTTAATTTTCTTTCTAGGAAAGTGTTCCATGCCCTTCCTTAACGGAAATTGAAATGTAATGTTTCCTTCTTTCATATCAATAATTGCACCAATCGTTCTATGGAAAGGTCTACCAAGAATAATAGGACATGTAGGATTGCAATCCATATCAAGAACAATGAAATCTACGGGCACATAATTCCTATTTGCAACAATAAGAACATCATTAATCCTTCCCATAGGTTTTTTAATAGTGTAATCCGCGAGATGCAAATTTAAAGAACAATCATCAAATTCACGGAAACCTAACACATCACATAAAGTTTTTGGAATCATGGAAACAATATCACCCAGATCACACAAAGCATAGCACTCATAATCTTTAATCTTAATCTTAATAGTAGGTTCCCACTCATAATAAAGTTTTCTAGGGATAGAAACTTCCAATTCAAGCTTTTCTTCAAAAGATTGCATCACAGCATCAACGATATGTTTAGTAAAAGCTTTGTTTTGATTATAAGCATGAGGAGAATTCAACATGGATTGCAACAAGGAAATACAATCTATTAAAGAACAATTATCATAATTAAATTCCTTGAGATCCAAAAGAGTGGGTTCATTGCTACTTAAAGTTTTGACCTCTCCAATCCCACTTTTATCAATTTTTGCACCAAGATCTAGAAACTCTGAATCATTGGGATGCCTTTTAACTAAAGTTGACTCATCTCCAGTCCCATCTTTATCAAGATTTATATTGGAAAACAAAGATTCAATAGGAGTCACATCAATCACTTTAAGATCTTCATCATTATTTTCACGAAAACTAGAAGAACATGTTTTTACAAACCAATCTTTTTTAGCACGCATCTTAGCGGTTCTTTCTTTGCACTCATCAATGGAAATTCTCATAGCTTTCAGAGTCTCATTGATATCATGCTTGGGTGGAATAGATCTAAGTTTCAAAGAGTCAACATCAAGAGAAATTCTATCCACGTTCCTAGCCAAATCATCAATCTTAAGCAATTTTTCTTCAATCAAAGCATTGAAATTCTTTTGCGAACTCATAAATTCTTTAACACTATTTTCAAAATCAGAGGGCATCTTATTATAATTTCCATAAGAATTGTTGTAGGAATTACCATAATTATTAGAGGAATTACTAGGAAACAGCCTAGGATTAAAATTGCCTCTATACGCGTTATTACCAAAATTGTTCCTACCAACAAAATTCACATCCATAGATTCATTATTATTTTCAATCAAAGTGGACAAAGGCATATCATTAGGATCCAAAGAAGCACTCTTGCTATCAAATAATTTCATAAGATCATCCATCTTTCCACTCAAAACATTAATCTCTTCAATTGCATGCACTTTTTTACTAGTGGAAGATCTTTTGGTATGCCATTGAGAATAATTAACCATAATATTATCTAGAAGTTTAGTAGCTTCTCCTAGAGTAATTTCCATAAAAGTGCCTCCCGCGGCCGAATCTAAAAGATTTCTAGAAGCAAAATTCAATCCGGCATAAATTTTTTGTATAATCATCCACAAATTCAAACCATGAGTAGGGCAATTTTATATCATCAATTTCATCCTCTCCCAAGATTGTGCAACATGTTCATGATCAAGTTGCTTAAAATTCATAATATCGTTCCTAAGGGAGATGATCTTAGCTGGAGGAAAATACTTGGAAATAAAAGCATCTTTACACTTATTCCATGAATCAATACTATTTTTAGGCAAAGATGAAAACCAGGTTTTAGCACGATCTCATAGTGAGAACGGAAATAGCTTGAATTTAACAATATCATTATCCATATCTTTTTTCTTTTGCATATCACACAAATCAACGAAATTGTTTAGATGGGATGCGGCATCTTCACTAGGAAGGTCAGAAAATTGATCTTTCATAACAAGATTCAACAAAGCGGCATTCATTTCATAAGATTCCGCACTAGTGGCGGGAGCAATCGGAGTACGAATAAAATCATTGTTATTGGTGTTGGAAAAGTCACACAATTTGGTATTCTCTTGAGCCATCGTGACAAAGCAAGCAATCCAACACACGAGCACACAAAAAGCAAACGAAGAAGATGAACGGAAGAGGGACGAAGAAAAGGCAAAGAGAGGGGCGAAAAAAGGCAAATCTTTTCGAAAATCATTTTAGAAGTGGGGGAGGGGAAAGCGAGAGGCAAATGGCTAATAATGTAATGCAAAAGATGAGAGTTTATGATGGGTACTTGGTATGTCTTGACTTGGCGTAGATCTCCCCGGCAACGGCGCCAGAAATTCTTCCTGCTACTTGGTATGTCTTGACTTGGCGTAGATCACCCCGGCAACGGCGCCAGAAATTCTTCCTGCTACTTCTTGAGCTTGCGTTGGTTTTTCCCTTGAAGAGGAAAGGGTGATGCAGCAAAGTAGAGATAAGTATTTCCCTCAGTTTGAGAACCAAGGTATCAATACAGTAGGAGACAACGCACAAATCACCGAATACCTGCACAAAAAATCAAACAACTTGCACCCAACGCGATAAAGGGGTTGTCAATCCCTTCACGGTTATTTGCAAAAGTGAGATCTGATAGAGATAGATAAACGATAAAGTAAATATTTTTGGTATTTTTGTTTTATAGATCAGAAAGTAAAATATTGCAAAATAGTAGATCGGAAACTTGTATGATGGAAAATAGAAGATTATATGATGGAAAATAGTAGATTGGAAACTTATATGATCGAAAATAGACCCGGGGGCCATAGGTTTCACTAGAGGCTTCTCTCAAGATAGAAAATAATACGGTGGGTGAACAAATTACTGTCGAGCAATTGATAGAAAAGCGCAAAGTTATGACGATATCTAAGGCAATGATCATGAATATAGGCATCACGTTCGTGTCAAGTAGATAAAAACGATTCTACATCTACTACTATTACTCCACACATCAACCGCTATCCAGCATGCATCTAGAGTATTAAGTTCATAAAGAACAAAGTAATGCATTAAGTAAGATGACATGATGTAGAGGAATTAACTCAAGCAATATGATGAAAACCCCATCTTTTTATCCTCGATGGCAACAATACAATATGTGCCTTGCTGCCCCTACTATCACTGGGAAAGGACACCGCAAGATTGAACCCAAAGCTAAGCACTTCTCCCATTAAAAGAAAAACCAATCTAGTTGGCCAAACCAAACCGATAGTTCGAAGAGAATTACAAAGATATCAAATCATGCATATAAGAATTCAAAGAAGATTCAAATAATATTCATAGATAAGCTGATCATAAATCCACAATTCATCGGATCTCGGCAAACACACCACAAAAAAGCATTACATCGAATATATCTCCAAGAACATCGAGGAGAACATGGTATTTAGAATAAAAGAGAGACAAGAAGCCATCTAGCTACTAGCTATGGACCTGTAGGTCTGTGGTAAACTACTCACGCTTCATCGGAAGGGCAATGGTGTTGATGTAGAAGCCCTCCGTGATCGAATCCCCCTCCGGCAGGGTGCCAAAAAAGGTCCTTAGATGGGATCTCATAGGTACAGAAGGTTGCGGCGGTGGAAAAGTCTTATCGTGGATGCCTCTATTGGTTTGGGGATATATGAGTATATATAGGCGAAAGAATTAGGTCAGGAGGTGCACGAGGGGCCCACAAGGGTGGGGGGCGCGACCTACCCCCTGGGCGCGCCCTCCTTCCTTGTGGCCGCCTCGTGGCTCCTCCGACTTCATCTCCAAGTCTACTGGTGGGCGCTCCCTCCGTCCTTGTGGGCCCCTCGTGGCTCCTCCAACTTCGTCTCCAAGTCTCCTGGTTTCCTTCTGGTCCAAGAAAAATCATCATGAAAGTTTTATTCCGTTTGGACTCCGTTTGGTATTCCTTTTCTGTGAAACTCAAAAACTAGGAAAAAACAGAAACTGGCACTGGGCTCTAGGTTAATAGGTTAGTCCCAAAAATAATATAAAATAGTTTATTAATGCATATAAAACATCCAAAACAGATAATATAATAGCATGGAACAATAAAAAATTATAGATACGTTGGAGACGTATCACTGCTCCGTCAACGAGGGCTACGACGCCTGGCTAGGCCGCATCACTGAGCTCGTCAACGCCGCTGGCGATGCCCTGGCACCCTCCCACTCGCTTCGTCCCCCCCCCCCATCTGGACCGAGCGACGTGGGTCATGGCACGCCTTCTCTATGCAGCGCCGACTTCAAGGCAAGGCGCGACGTGCATCCGCGCGACCCGCCATGTGGCGCGTCGGCGCCGGCCTGGGACGAAGCCAGCTGCAGGTTGTACAGCAGCCGCAGTATGGTGCTCATGCGCTGCCGGCACCGCCGTGCCAGCACCAAGACCGGGCCGCTTTGGAGGCCGCCGCGCATGGGCGCCAGGACCGTGCCCCTCTCGCACAGGCTGTGCCCGTGAGCGTGCCGGGCTGCCGCGCCTTCACTCTGAGCTGCGCCGTGTTGTCTGGCCGGTCAAGTTCAAGCCAGATTTGCCCCCGCGCTACGAAGGCATCCCCGACCATGCGGAGTTCCTCTAGATCTACGCGCTGAGCATCGAGGCGGCGAACGGCAACGGCAAGGTCATGGCGAACTGGTTCCCCATGGCCCTCAAGGACGGCGCGCGCTCCTGGCTCATGCACCTCCCGGAGGGGTCGATCTCCTCGTGGGATGAGCTCCGCGAGCAGTTCATCGCCAACTTCCAAGGGACCCGTGACCGCGCCTCACCGTCAACGACCTGCGATGTGTGAATCAGCATCGGGACGAGACCCTCCACAACTAAATTCAACGCTTCACCCAAGTTCGCCTCAAGATCCCGAAGGCCTCGAACGAGGCCATCATATCCGCGTTCACAGAAGGTGTCACGGACATCAGGATGAGCGAGGAGCTCGCCATCAATGATGACATGTGCTCAGCATTGGAGCTGTTCAATCTGGTCGACAGGTGCGCCAAGGCCGAAGAAGGCCGCCTCTCCCTCCTCAAGCACCCGGACATCGATCCCGAAGACAAGAAGGCCAAGGAAGCAAAGCGCAAGGGCCCCGCCGTGCTGGTAGTAGAGCCCGAGCTGAAGCATGGTCATGATCGCGATGAGCCCCCCAAGGACGCTCGCCCGTTCTGCGTCTTCCACAACATGCACAACCACAAGACCGATGACTGTCTGGAGCTCAGGGCGCTCCGAGACGAGCGCCTGGGCCGCCGCCTCGAGCGCAGCGACCGTGGATTTGGCCGTGGAGGAGGCCGTGGTGGAGGCCGTTGGGACAACCGCAACCCCCATTAGGGCTGGCGTGATCAGCCATGCGAGGGTGGCTGGCATGACCAGCCTCGTGACTGTGCCTAGCGCGATCAGCCTCGTGAGGCCCGTCCTCAGGGCAACGCTGGCCTTCCACCTCTGCCGCCACCGCCCAGGAGAAACGACGACAACCAGCAAGACGAAGGGGCTGGGGGCTACCAGGAGCATCACGCGATTGCCTGCATCCTTGGCGGAGCTCAGGCACCCGCCTCGAACCGCATCTTCAAGCTGTTCTCTCGTGAGGTGAATGCGGCCCTCCCGAGGCTTGAAGCTGCACGTCCTCTCAAGTGGTCGCAGTATGCCATCACCTCTGACTCCAAGGACCACCTCAGGTGTTCAGCTACTGCTTGCGTGCTCCCCATGCTATGCACGCCCACCATCAGCAACGTCTCAGTCACCAAGACCCTCATCGATGGCGGCGCCGGCCTCAACGTCCTCTCCGTGGAGACCTTCGAGATGCTTCAAGTGCCTTTCGACAAACTGATGCCCACCAAGCTATTCTCTGGAGTGACCGACGGCTCCACCACTCCCCTGGGGCAGGTGCGCCTTCCTGTCACTTTTGGCAACCGTGACAACTACCACACAGAGCTCATCGACTTTGATGTGGCCCACATCGGCCTCCCGTACAACGCCATCCTGGGGTACCCTGCCCTCACCAAGTTCATGGCGGCTACACACCATGGCTACAACATCCTCAATATGCCAGGGTGCTGCGGCGTCATCACTATCGCCTATGATGAGAAGGATGTGGTCTGCTCCCTTGAGCATGCCTACCGGGCCGCGGTGGCTGAGAACTCAGATGGCGAAGGTCACGCCGCGCTCCATGAGGCTGTCCACGCGAAGAAGAAGCAGCTCCTCCCCAAGAGCTGTTTGGGGGCCAAGAAACCCGTCGGATACACCTCAGGCTCCGCGCCTGCTGCCGGGGTGCCTCTTCCTCCCATATAGGAAGACACGCCCGGTGCCTCCCTCAGGACGGTCTAGGGGCTCCCATCTGGACAGTGTCTGACCTGACCAGTGAGACGAGGGAGGTGCTCGAGCACCACTTGGAGGCGTGCTTCGACGCGCGCCCCCGCAAGCATGGAACGAGGCATGAGGCGCTAGGAGCACAAGAGTTCATCACCAAGGCAATCGAGGAACTTCAGGAAGCGCAGGCCATGCACGGCGAGCGCCGCCCCACGCGCCCCACCAATGCAGTTGCCGCCCCTGGCGTGGGTGACGGGCTGCTTCTCAGGAACTCTTTTGGCTGTCTCGCATCAGCCGAAGTGGGGGCTTCCCCTGCAGACTACGTCCGCATGCCCTTTGGCCTGCTGAACATTGGCGCTTCGTACCAGTGTCTGGCGTAGTGCGCAATGGCGTCTCATGAGGCCCGACGATTGGCCGTTGCGCCTCAGGAGGTCCCGGACCCTTGCGAGCCCCCAGGGTCTCTCGAGCCTCCGGAGCCATCGGGCTCGTGAGGAGCGAACTTCCACGACATGCTTCATCGAGTACCTCGACGCCTCTGCAGCATCATTGCTAGGTGAATTTTTGGCTTGTTCAATTGAGGGCGCCTCACAGGCTGAACTATCCTCAGGCTGTTAGGGTCCGCCCCTATAGCTGTATCGCTTTGCCCATGTATCAGAATTGGCCATGCCTCGATAAGATTTCCTTGATGCTTTAACCTGCGTGTCCAGTACTTCATCACCATGAATGTCGCCGTGCCCTCGTGAACCCATTCTTGACCGCCTCATGATTAAGGGCTGGCATGACGTATGTGCTCGGGTCCGTCCCTACAGCATTGTTAAATCCAAGCGACCGAGCTCTGTCTCACGGGCCAGCCCCCGTGCACGTCACCTCCTGAGGTCCTTGGTGCCTATGCATGAGCTCATCGAGGGTAGGTGAGTAAGGGCGCCCGGCTCGGTTCGAACAACCACAATTTTGGTGCTCCGCCACCGCGGGAGCCGCGTGCCGAGTGTTCTTCCTGGGATTGTTGCATGAGAAGACTTTACATGACGTCTGTGCTCCGGTCCGTCCCTGCAGCGTTGATAAACCCAAACGACCGAGATCTGTCTGGCGGGCCGGCCCCATCCACGTCACCTCCTATGGGTCCTTGGTGTCTGGCCTTCTCATGCGACGGCCTCTGGACGCTCGTTTGGCGCAAGTCGCCTTCCTAACTCAGGTCTCATAAGCGCGCTCAACGCTAAAAACCTAGGTGCAACCCGCCTTGAGGTAGGACTTCACGAGCCCCACACTGGCTCACAAGCGTCCAGATACACCTCCTCAAAGTTCTGCCGTGCCAGCCACGCGTACGAATGAAACAGGGCTGTACACGCCCGGAGACTCTAGCACAGAGCTCCCTACCCACGCCCAGTGGAAGCCCCATGCTCAGCGCTGGCGGATACGGTCGCAATACGACCATGCCCACGCCCAGTGGAAGCCCCATGCTCAGCGCTGGCGAATCCGGTCGCAATACGACCATGCCCACGCCTAGTGGAAGCCCCATGCTCCGCGCTGGTGGATAAACAACTGGGGGCGCCCTATGGGTTGCATCAACCTTAGTATGGCCTCTCGGATCTCCAGCAATGCCCCTCATAGCCTTCCCCTGGGTCTCACGCGAGCGGGAGCTGAACATGGCACCTGTGATTAGGGCAGTCTCAGCAGCACTAGGGAACCCAAGGAGCCAGGCTTTAGCTCGCGGGCCTGCCCACGCGCACATCACCCCACCAAGGTCCTTGGTGTCTGGTCTCCTCGTCTGCCCCTCACGCGCAAGTTGACGAGAAAAAGGTATGAAGGGCCCCGGGTTAACCTTGCTGTCGCCCATGTTTCCTTCATGCAAGCTGCTTGCACGTCAAGGGGGACCCCTGAGCATCGCAACTCAAGAGCCTCGCTAGTCCCGTGGCCCCTTGCCCCATGGCTTTGTCCAGGCATCGCAACCTGACATTCCAACGACTACTGAGGTATGCGCGGGGCTAGGCCCTGCCGACGTTGAGCACAAAGGAAAGCAAAAAAGGAAATCAAGCACGAAAAGGAAATTACGGAGTTCAAACAGTTATTACAGGCACCAAATGTATCACGAATTCAAACAAAGCCTTACGCCTCCACGAGGCACGATCAGTTGTTGTAGGATAAGCCTAGGAAGAAGGGCCATTGCCGCCATCGCCGCCATCCACCTCGACTGCAGCAGGATTGATATCGATGTCACATGTGAACTTCCCCAGCAACGCGGCCACATGGCCTTCCACGGCCTTCGCCGTGGTCGCGCGAGACCCGTGAGGGACGGGACCTATCACCGCATCGAAGTTGAAGCTAGAGTCACGGAGGTAAAGGTGGCCGAAGACACGCGTCGCTGCCACAGAGAAGAGGTCGTGGCACTCCTCCTCCAGGATGAAGTCCACCTTGGCGGCAGTGCCTTCGAGCTCCGTGATGAGCTTGGAGGAGAGCTCCGCGTAGCCATCCTCGGGGGTCCCGAGAAGATCCTCAAATTCTCCCCTGCAGATAGACTGTAGCGCTTGGCGAGCCCTAAACTCGAGAGAAGAGAAGGCGTCATGGTCCGCTGCCGCTTTCCCTTCGACATCGGCAAGGATCTTGTTCTCCCTGGCATCCAGCCGGTCCGTTACCTCAGAGACGTGCTTGGCATGAGACACTTGGGCTTCGGTCACCTCCTCTTGCAGCTTGGTCAGGCGCTCACGCTTCGGGGCCTGCTCAACGACCACCTTCGCCAGCGTGGAGTCTTGGTCCACAAGCTTCGCCTCGCGAGCCTTAAGGTCGTCCTCCCGCTGCTAAAGTTGCTGCGTGTGCATGGCTTGTTCCTCCCGAAGCATCTTCAAGCCAGCCTCCGCCTCGTCGCAACGCTTGACGGCCACTGCTGCCGCAGCCAGCGCATCATCACGGGCCACCCTAGCCTCGGCGGCTTCCTTCTTGCTCTCTGTAGTGGCGGCCTCGGCCTGGCTCCAAGCCTCTTTGGTCGCCGCATTGACCTGGAGCCATGCTGAGGCAAGCCCCAGACGCTCCTTGGCAAGTCGCCTATCCGCGTCTTGGAGGTCTGCCTCAAACTGGCCGAGCGTGGCGTAAGCTGATGTCTACTATGCAACCTTCTTCTTGTAGACTCGTGTTGGGCCTCCAAGCGCAGAGTTTTGTAGGATAATAGCAATTTTCCCTCAAGTGGATGACCTAAGGTTTATCAATCCATGGGAGGCTTAGGATGATGATGGTCTCTCTCAAACAACCCTGCAACCAAATAACAAAGTGTTTCTTGTGTCCCCAACACACCCAATACAATGGTAAATTGTATAGGTGCACTAGTTCGGCGAAGATATGGTGATACAAGTGTAATATGGATAGTATATATAGGTTTTTGTAATCTGAAAATATAAAAACAGCAAGGTAACTACTAACAAAAGTGAGTAAAAACGATATTGCAATGCTTGAAAACAAGGCCTAGGGTTCATACTTTCACTAGTGCAAATTCTCTCAACAATGAAAACATAATTGGATCATATAACAATCCCTCAACGTGCAACAAAGAATCACTCCAAAGTTTCTATCGGAGAACATAGGATGAAAACATGCATCAACCCCTATGCATAGATTACCCCAATGTCACCTCGGGAATCCATGAGTTGAGTACCAAAACATACATCAAGTGAATCAATAAGACATCCCATTGTCACCACAGATATCCCATCGCAAGACATACATCAAGTGTTCTCAAATCCAATATTCAATCCAACATAACTAAATCTCAAAGAGCAAGACCCAATTCAACACAAGAAGGTAGAGGGGGAGAAACACCATATGATCCAACTATAGTAGCAAAGCTCGCAGTACATCAAGATCGTGCCAAATCAAGAACATGAGAGAGAGAGAGATCAAACACATAGCTACTGGTACATACCCTCAGCCCCGAGGGTGAACTACTCCCTCCTCATCATGGTGGCCGTCGGGATGAGGAAGATGGCCCGATTTGTTTTTCGTGGCTACAGAGGCTTGCGACAGCGGAACTTCTCATCTATGGTTCTTTCTGGAGGTTACGGAATATATAGAAATTTTTGGCGTCGGTCTGACGTCAAGGGGGTGCCCGAGGGGCCCACAAGCCGGGGGGCGCCCCCTAGGCTTGTGGCCTCCTTGGTCACTTCCTAGCCCAGCTCCGGTGCTTCGGGGTCTCTTTTGGTCCATAAAAAATTACCATAAATTTTCAGCCCATTTCGAGAACTTTTATTTCTGCACAAAAATGACACCACAGTAGTTCTGCTGAAAACAACGTTAGTCTGGGTTAGTTCTAATCAAATTATACCAAAACCATATAAAATCATTGTAAACATGGCATGAATACTTCAAAAATTATAGATACATTGGAGATGTATCAGCATCCCCAAGCTTAATTCCTGCTCGTCCTCGAGTAGGTAAATGATAAAAGAAATAATTTATGAAGTGTGAATGCTAGCATAGTGCATAAGTTTGATCAATGATAGTTCCAAGCACTTTTTCTAGCATCAATATATATATCATAAACAGTAGCTCATCTCATAAAACTTCTCATGATCAAGTAACAAGCTATTCACATGTTAAAGCATAGACCATAAACTTTCTTGAAAACTAACAAACTATATTCTCAGTCATCAAACAATTGCAATTCATCTTATTTTCAGGAAGGGTCTATGTAAGAGCTTTGATTTAGCAAATTCCACATAATCAACTTCATATAGTCTTCCATGATTGCTGACACTCAAAGCATATTTTGAGGACAAATAGCATCCATCGAACGCAGATAAAGATAGGGGCTTAATGTTTTGCCTCCCAACTTATTTATCATATAGATAATTGTCAACAATAATAGTTCATGATCAAATATATTTGAATGGCCATATATGCTTAGATCTTTCCCCACCACATGGTACTTGCCAACTAGAGAATAGTTGAGCTTGAAATGAGAAGGAATACTACTGACTCTTGCATGAAAGTAAAAGATAGGCCCTTTGCAGAGGGAAGCAGGGATTTGCAGAGGTGCCAGAGCTAGAAGCTTTTAAAACAGAGATGAATAAAATTTTCAGAGGTATGCTTTCATTGTTAACGTAACGACCGAGAGTTCCCAATATCTTACATGCTAGACACATTATAGGCGGTTCCCAAATAGAAAGGTAAAGTTTTACTCCCCTCCACCAACAAACACAAGCCATGGCTAGCCGAATCCTTGGGGGGGCGCCATACCAACAACGATCCGAGGGAGTTTTGTTTCATTATTATATTTTGATTTTGATTTTGATCATAGGACTGGGCATCCCAATTACCAGCCACTTTCTCGTGAATGACAAGCGAATAAACACTCATCATGAGAATAACCCACCTAGCATGGAAGATACTGACTACCCCCTATCGCTTAATGAGCGATTTGGGCATACAAAACAGATTATTATTTAAAGGTTTAGAGTTTGGCACATGCAAATTTACTTGGAACGGCAGGTAAATACCGCATATAGGTAGGTATGGTGGACACTCATGGAAGAAACTTGGTTCAAGGATTATGGATGCACAAGCAGTATTCCCGCTTAGTACAAAAAATTTGGCTAGCAAAAGATTCTAAAAAGCAAGCACCACATGTTGGAGGATCCATAACAATATAACTTCTATACAAATATACCCAAACATAACTCATTATGTTGTCTTCCTTGTCCAACTTCAACTAATTTGCTCAAGTTTGAAAATAATTAATGGGGCTCACAATCATAGAAGGTGTCCAAGATAGTTTGTTTATATGTGGAATCTCTCTTCCTTCAATATTCTTTCATGAATTATTCAAGTGACCAATGATGTGTTTGCTACCTTTCAAATAAATTTTACCACCTATACTTCTTATATGTGAAGTCATTACACCCCATGGGATAAGCATATGATATATATATATATATAATTTCAGATTTATGATATTCAATTCATTCAACCATTTACTCATAGGATATAAGCGAAGCACGAGAGTAAATGACAAACTACTCCAAAAAGATATAAGTGAAGATCAATGAGTAGTCAAATGATTAAGGAGCTATGTGAAGACTCTCTCATAAAAAAATTAGATCTTAAATATTTTATTAAAACAACAAGCAAAACAAAATAAAATTACATTCCAAGAATAGCACACATCATGTGAAGAAGCAAAAACTTAGGCTCAATCGAGGCTAACCGATAATTGTTGATGAAGAAAGGTGGGATGCAATAGAAGACGATATCCGCAATGAACAAAATCTGCCGTGGCTTCCTTTGGAGCGCCAAGGACAAGGCAAATGGTGACCAATGCTCCGTGGCTTGGGACTTGGTGTGCATGCCGATATGGATAGGAGGTCTTCGCATACCCAACGTCGGCTGGCTCAACATAGCAATGCAAGCAAAGTGGGCATGGCTGCAACGATCTGACCGCACTAGACCCTGTGCGGAGTTCAATATCAGGGTGCCGAAAGGATCGCTACAGCTCTACCAGGCTACCACAGTCACTAAAGTGAGAAACAGAAAGGACACATACTTCTGGGAGGACAGGTGGATACAAGGGCAAAGAATCCAGGAGATAGCTCCGAACCTATATAGAAAAGTGCGAAAGAAGATACAAAATACGCGGACTATACACCAGGCACTCCAAGAGGGGATTTGGGCACGGGGTATTAGACCTGAGCTCACACCGGACCTGTTACAAGAATACCTAACCCTATGGACTGCCGTCGCTAGGGAAATGCTACAGGACGATCTACAAGACTCGGTCTCATGGGCCTGGGAGGCGAACGGTTGCTTCTCGACCAGATCTACATACACGGCCAAATTTTAGAGCCGAGAGGTGGCACCAACCGTGGCATTTACATGGAAATCCAGGGACCCATGCGATGCCGCTTCTTCGCTTGTCTAGCGCTACGGAACAGATGCTGGACATAGGATCGCCTGGCTCGCCGGGGCCTAGACCATCTGGAGGCATGCCCCTTCTGTGAACAGGAGGAGGAAACAATCAACCACCTTCTTCTTGGTTGTGTGTTCACCCGATAGGTATGGACGGCCGTCTGCCAGGCTATGGGCAGATGAGAATGGATCCCTTCGATGACCAATGGACCGCAGGAGTGATGCCAAATCCAGACGGGCTAGCGAAAAGGATGTCTGAGCTATTCTTATTCTCGTAATGTGGGAAGTATGGAAACATCGCAACACAATTGTATTTGATGGGATCACACCATCGATAGACCATGTAATCGGTAGGATAGGCGATGAAGGGCGGGCATGGAAGCAAGCATGGCTCATCAAAGGAGACGTAGCCTCCTTGCTAGGAGAGCTCACAACGCAGGCTGGCATGAGAAGTTAGCTAACTACTGCTTAGTAGAGTGGAGTTGGGTTCATGTAATTCAAAGCATGTAACACCAACGCGGAGGGGCTCTTTACCCCAGCCCTTCTTTAATGCATAATACGCACTCTCGTGTGTATTCGAGAAAAAAAGAAAGGTGGGTTGCCTACCGGGGCATCCCCAAGCTTAGATGCTTGAGACTTCTTGAAATATTAACTAGAGATGCCTTGGGAATCCCCAAGCTTGAGCTTTTGTGTCTCCTTAATTCCTCTCATATCACGGTTTCCCTATTTCTTAAAAACTTCATCCACACAAAACTCAACAAGAACTCGTGAGATAAGTTAGTATAGATCAAATGCAAAAACCTTATCATTCTCTACAGTAGAAAATCACTAAAATTGTAATTTGACATTGCATATAAAACGCCTCTGCATATTTAACACTCTTATCCTCAAATAGAATCATTAAACAAGCAAACATATGTAGACAATGCAAACATAACAGCAATCTCTCTAAACAGGATAGTCTGTAAAGATTCCAATTATACTCATAATTCCCTAACTCCAAAAATTCTGAAAAACTAACACACTGTAGATTTTTTTGTAGCATATTGTGTAAAAATTTCAAGATTTTATCATGTTCTGACTATTCACAAATATTCAAAACATAACAACAAACTTTCTGTTTTCAAACAGCAACATATAGACTTGCAAAATAAGCATGGTAAAGGCTATACTTGACATTTTTATTGAAATAAAAGATGCAAAACATTACTCTAAATAACAGCAAGCAAATCATAATAAAATAAAATTACGCTCCAAGCAAAACTCATACCATGTGAGGAATAAAAATATAGCTCCAAGTGAGGTTACCGATAATGTTGAAGACGAAAGAGGGGATGCCTTTCGGGGCATGCCAAGCTTAGTTGCTTGTATATTCCTTGAATATTATCTTGGGGTGCCTTGGGCATCCTCAAGATTAGGGTCTTGAAAAACCTTATTCTCCTCATATCGATATCTCTCCCAAAACTTGAAAAGTTCAATCACACAAAACTTAACGGAACTTCGTGAAATGGGTTAGCATAGTAAAACAAATCATTCACTTGGGTACTGTCAAAGACAAGATTCATAATTGTTTCCACATAATGCCTACCGTACTCTATAATTTCCACAATTTATATTGAGAAATATAAGCCATAGGTACTAGAAAACAAGCAAACTATGCATCGAAAACAAAATCTGTCAAAAATAGAACAATCTGTAAAGATCTGAATTATGCTCATACTTTTCTGTTACTCAAAAAATTCTTAAAACTTAGGACAACATAGACATTATGTATATAAATCCTCTGCAAAAAATTCAGAGTTTTTCCACCTTCCAGTGAATTTTAACAATTCTGTTACTGGACGCAAAAGATTTTGTTTTTTCACAGAATCAAATCAACTATCAACCACACTATCCCAAAGGCTTTACTTGGCACTTTATCCAAACAAAAGCTATAAAACATGATTACTACAGTAACTTACTCATGTGAACACAAAAAACAGTAGGGTTAAACATTGGGTTGCCTCCCAACAAGCACTTTTCTTTAATGCCTTTCGAGCTAGGCATGATGATTTCAATGATGCCCACATAAAAGATAAGAATTGAAACATAATGGGAGCATCATGAAGAATATGACTAGCACATTTAAGCCTAACACTCTTCCTGTGCATAGGGATTTTGTGAGCAAACAATTTATGGGAAGAAGAATAAACTAGCATAGGAAGGCAAAACAACCAAAACTTCAAGATTTTCAACACATAGAGAGAAAACTTGATATTATTGAGATATGTAAAATCATATGTTCCTCTCTCATAATAATTTTTAGTAGCGTCATGAATGAATTCAACAATATAGCTATCACATAAAGCATTCTTTTCATGATCCACAAACATAGAAATTTTTTTATTCTCCACATAAGCAAATTTATTCTCGTGAATAGTAGTGGGGGCAAACTCAACAAAATAACTATCATGTGAGGCATAATCCAAATGAAAATTAAAATCATGATGACAAGTTTCATGGTTATCATTATTCTTTATAGCATACATGTCATCACAAGAATCATCATAGATAGCAACTTCGTTGTCATAGTCAATTGAAACCTCTTCCAAAATAGTGGATTCATCACTAAATAAAGTCATGACCTCTCCAAATCCACTTTTATCAATATTGTGAAAAGATTCAACACCCTCCAAAATAGTGGGATCATTAGTACCTAGAGTTGAAACTCTTCCAAACCCACTTTCATCCATATAATCATCATAAATAGGAGGCATACTTTCATCATAATAAATTTTATCATCAAAACTTGGGGGACTAAAAATATCATCTTCATCAAACAAAGCATCCCCAAGCTTATGGCTTTGCATATCATTAGCATCATGGATATTCAAAGGATTCGTACCAACAACATTGCAATCATGCTCATCATTCAAATATTTTATGCCAAACATTTTATTAAATTCTTCTTCTATCAATTGAGAACAATTTTCCCTTCCATCATTTTTACGAAAGACATTATAAAGATGAATAATATGAGGCAACCTCAGTTCCATTTTTTTGTAGCTTTCTTTTATAAACCAAACTAGTGATAAAACAAGAAACTAAAAGATTCAATTGCAAGATCTAATGATATACCTTCAAGAACTCACCTCCTCGGCAACGGGGCCAGAAAAGAGATTGATGTCTACTACGCAACCTTCTTCTTGTAGACTCGTGTTGGGCCTCCAAGCGCGGAGTTTTGTAGGACAGTAGCAATTTTCCGTCAAGTGGATGACCTAAGGTTTATCAATCCGTGGGAGGCATAGGATGAAGATGGTCTCCCTCAAACAACCCTGCAACCAAATGACAAAGAGTCTCTTGTGTCCCTACACACCCAATACATTGGTAAATTGTATAGGTGCACTAGTTCCACGAAGAGATGGTGATACAAGTGTAATATGGATAGTATATCTAGGCTTTTGTAATCTGAAAATATAAAAACAGCAAGGTAACTAGTAAAGCAAAAATGATATTGCAATGCTTGAAAACAAGGCCTAGGGTTCATACTTTCACTAGTGCAAATTCTCTCAACAATGAAAACATAATTGGATCATAAAACAATCCCTCAACGTGCAACAAAGAATCACTCCAAAGTTTCTATCAGAGAATGTAGGATGAAAACATGCATCAACCCCTATGCATAGATTACCCCAATGGCACCTCAGGAATCCATGAGTTGAGTACCAAAACATACATCAAGTGAATCAATAAGACATCCCATTGTGACCATAGATATTCCTTCGCAAGACATACATCAAGTGTTCTCAAATCCAATATTGAATCCAACATAACGACACCTCAAAGAGTGTAACACCCCATGTATTAAGCTACAGTGATCACCCTTTTGATTATGCCAGGTCATCATGATCAACAGTGCTTAATCATCATTAGTGTCATATCTCTTTTCAATTTAAATTCAAAATGGAAAATTCAAATTTAAGTGAAACCAAAAGTTGTTCAAATTGGAAAAGAAAAATGTGCATCATGTTGCAAATATTCCCATAGCATTCGTAAAAGTGATTGCAATATTTATTGGAATTGTAAAAGGACTCAAACAACAAGAAACAGCAGCAAAATAGCACTATTTAATCCTTTTTCAATTATATAAAATCCAAACAAAAAGATATGGACACCAAACCAATTTCTAGCAGTGACTAATTTTGGACTGTTAATAGTTGGACCAGTCTCATATTTTACAAAAGTCATTTGGAGTAAAAACAAAAGACAAAACAGAAAACAGAAAAACAGAAAAGAAAGAAAAAGAAAAGGGCCGCCAGCGACTGGGCCTAAGTGACACAGTGGCCGGCCCAGCCCGCGCAACGCCTTCTCTCCCTCCTCCCGCGTGTCTGCACGCCCGCACTCGCCGCGCCGGCCCCCCCTGCCCCACGGTCGACAACACGCCGGCCATCCGGCGGTGCCCCGCGCGGATTAGACTGCCCCCGATCCCCCTCGCCCCCGTGGATAAACCCTAGCCGCCCCGTTCTTCCTCCCTTCCTCTCTACATACTCACCCAACGCCGCCATGGACTGGCCGTCATGAAGCTCGCAGTCACTGACCGTTTCTCGCCACCCGACCGTGCTCGCCTGCTTCGCCACCGTCGACCGCTTCTTCCTGGAGGAGCCATTCGAGCTGCAGACCACCCCAACCTCGCCATCGCCCCTTCTTCTACCTCGGGTCAACGCCGCTCCGCGCCATCGATCCGCTCCTCCCCAGCAACCCCGGCTTCCCCGAACGCTTCCCGACAACGATGTGAGCACCACCATCAGCTCCTCTCTCTCTCTGCGCTCTGGGTTACACGCTAGCCAGCGGCTGCTGCTACCGTGCGCTGGACTCCGCCATTGCTGCTGCGCGCATTGCCCCGAGCTCGCCCGTTTGCCTCGGTTGTGCCAAGACCCTACTAGAGCCCGCAGGTGTCTAGTGCGCCTCCTCGTTTCTTCTGGTTCGGGCTAAAACGCTGCCCCGCGTGACCACCGAACGCCGCCGCCGCCATGGCTGGGGCTGAGCTCGATTCCGACCCGTCCCGCGCCTCTAACCACCACCAAATGGCGCGGCTCACTCTCAGGAACGCGCCGGGCCAAACCGCGCAGAGAACGGTGGCCGGAGTTGGCCGGACGGGCAACTCCGGTGGCCCCGATTAGCTCCGGCGGCTGACGCCGGTTCAGGCTGACGTAGCATCGCCATTAGGGCGCTAATCGCGCGATTAATTAGCCCCTGTTAGTATGACAGTGGGCCCCACATAAATTAAACTGGTAGCTAATTAATTTGGATAGGATTAGATTTAATCCAGTGGCCCCACACGTCAGCTTTGACTGTGCTGATGTGGGCGTTGGCCCGGCCCCACCTGTCTGTCTCACAGAACAGCTCACTGGGCAGTGCCCAGTCACTGCCAGTGGGTCCCGTGTGGGCCTAGTTGACTGGTCAGCGGGTCCGTTGACCGCTGACGTAGTGCTGACATCAAGATGACGTCACAATTCATTTTCAGCCGATTTTAAATAATAAAAATAATTCCAGAAAATCAATAAAAACTTTAGAAAATCATATCTTTTAATCCGTAACTCCGATGAAAATAATTTATATATGAAAGTTGCTCAGAATTTCGAGACAAATCCGAATAAGTTGTCCGTTCATCCGTCACACGTACCTAACTATCTGAACATGGAACCGTTCCCCTCCGGTCATCTGTCTGACAAATGTCCGGAACCGGGAAAACATTCCCGGATGGATTCCCCCTTCCTCGGTGACGTGCAACCATACGTTAGGACACACCCGGCACTGCATATTGTCATGCCGTACTTTGCATTGCTCATGTTTGCTCTATATTTATACTGTTTCCTCCCCCTTTTCTCTCTCGTTAGACCCCGACGCAGTTCCCGGTACCGACGCAGCTCCGAAGCCCGACGACACCGTTGACGACCTTGCCCTTGCCGCCGAGCAACCAGGCAAGCACCCCCCCTTTGAGCATACCGATATCGCCTATTCTTTCTCTCTCATGCTTGCATTAGAATTGCTGCTACTACTGCTTTACCTATTCTGATGCATAGCCTGTTTATTGTAACTTGCAATTGAAACCTTACCTGCTTACCCTAAACTGTATAGTATAGGCTGGGTAGAGACCTATCAGTGACCCCACTTATCCTGACTGCCCCGCTGGATTATCCGAAGACCCGATCAATGGGATTGAAGACCAGGCCCCGGCACCGCACATCACCCCCCTTAGTTGTAACGACACTGCAGTGTTACTATCGAGTGCCGAGGGTGATACCTCGTATAGCACTCCTGATGTTAACTCTGTAGAGTAGCTATTTGGTCGTGGTCATCGAGGGTGATTCCTCCTTCACCGCTTCCGATAACGACGCCGTCGTACAACACCTCAAGTGTGAACCTAGCGAGGGTGGTTCCTCCAAGTTCACCTTGACGGATATATCGGGTAGTAATCCAACGAGGGTGATACCTCGGATTTCCCCCTGATGTTATGGACACACGGATATTTTGACTGTACTATTGATATTTGGAAAGGCGGGTCGACCCTGAGGGGTACCCGCATGTGATGTGAAGATGGGTTGCCTGTATGGTGACCGAGTGATGAATACGAGGTGTGGCCGGGCATTCTTGGCCCTTGCCGCAAGTCCTCGAGATGGGGCGACGGGGTCACACCTTTCGTGAGTCTCTGCTCGTTGCTGCACCCCCAAGGTACTAACGATTTGGATATTTGATTTGAGTGGGCCTCTGGCCCGATAGCACTAACCATCACGTGGGCATAGTATGGGCGTTCTGCATCTTATGCATCAGCCGAAAGCTCTGTCAGACGTCTAGTTCAGCAGTGTGGCATGGAGTGATTGGCGCCATTCATTACAGAGGTGGTTCTTGGATCTGAGCCATGTGCGCAACGACCCGGAGGGCGAGGGGGGATGGCCCAAGACCCCCTTGCGCTTAGGATGTAGACCGGCGGGGACCTCTCTGCTGAGCTCTAGGTAGGGCTGCCGTGTGTCGTTTGGCCGAGGTCGGGCATGACCCGGAAACGTGTGTCCGGCCGGAGTTAAGCGAGCGTGGCGGGTAAGTTGGTGCACCCCTGCAGGGAAGAAAACATCTATCGATAGCCTGTCCTACGGTAACGGACACTCGGAGTTGTATCCCGATTGATACAATTAGAATTGGATAATATGGCTCTGGGATTGCTTCTCGCAGGGAGTCGAGAAGGGATCTCCGGACGAGGTTGATGACTGTATGGCTCTGGGATTGCATTCTCGCAGGGAGTCGAGAAAGGATCTCTGGGTGAGGGTGATATGATACTGCTACATTATATTGTACTGTTCTACTCTCTTCTATTGTTGCAAGACCGCTGAAGATGCTAGTCTACGATAGGACTAGGCCTTCTCTATATTCTGGTATTTCTGTAGCCCAGTCCACATATACAGCCTCCCTTTGATAATGTTGCATATGTAGTGTAGATCCTTGCTTGCTGAGTACTTCGGATGAGTACTCACGGTTGCTTTGCTTTCTTTTCCCCCACATCCTTTTGATGCGACCAGATGACGGAGCCCCGGTTACAGCTGCCCCGCCGACGATCGCTACTACTACTACCCTGAGGGTGGATATTACTTCGAGCTTGCCATCGACCAGGAGTAGGATCGGAGGGTCCCAGGCAGGAGGCCTACGCCTTTCGATCATAGTGTTTTATTTTTCCCCGCCTTTCTAAAGGCCTTTCTGTGTTTTCTTTTATATCTGTACTCAGATATCTGTTGCTTCCGCTGATGCTTGTATGTGAGCTGATTTATTCGAGCCCTCGAGGCCCCTGGCTTGTAATATAAAGCTTGTATGACTTTATTTATGTTTTAGAGTTGTGTTGTGATATCTTCCCGTGAGTCCTTAGGCTTGATCGTGTGCATTTGCATGTATGATTAGTGCACGATTGAGCCGGGGGCATCACAAGTTGGTATCAGAGCCGACTGCCTCTAGGAATCCCCCTTTCCAACTACTTGGCCGAAGTTGAGTCTATTAACCGAAAACTGTTTTACTAACTTGGCTGTGTGGCTTACGGGCCCACGTCGCCAACTGGGTGGTATTAGGATCTTTTACTCCTCGACCTTTACTCTGGGACTCTGATCTCTCTTCTATTCGGGTTAAAATTTTACTAACTCCAACATTAGGTTCTCGTGATCACATCCACCCGGTGTTCTGAAAATTTCCCCCCTTCCTTCAAGATTGCGGGCCAGGTTCTGCTTGCAGGATCCTCTTATCGAGGGCACCCTGTGTTGTCACTTGCAGATTCCTCGCCCCAGCAGTTTTCTCCGACGTGGATGTAGCCTTTGCTATGTCTTGTTGTGTGCTTCCTTACCGCGTGCCTGCGCGCCGCCTAGCTTGTCTAGCCACGTGCATTTCTGAACTCCTACCGCCATTTGAGTCCAACTCCGTGCATCATTCTGTATGTCTAAAATGACTACTAATATGCACCTGATGCCTTTTTGTTCATTACTCATGTTACCTAATGAATGACCTCTTACACATGTAGTTTTTCTTGCTAAACTGCCCCTATTAATTTGGCAGGATGGCTGACGATCCTCCACCTCCACCCTATATTGCCGCAATGATGCAGCAGTTTGAACTCAACCGTCAGCAGTTTGAGCTTAACCGTCAGTTTATGACCGGAGTATTGGCTCAGTTCCCAACTCAGAATGCTCAGCAACAGAACGCTCCAATAACTCTGCCAGAATTTGTGCGCCTCAATCAATCCGTTTTCCGCAACTCCACCAATCCTATGGATGCGGATGATTGGCTTCGTGACATCCTGTTTGAGATGGAGTCAACTAATGTTGCCCCTGACAGTTACGTCACTTTTGCGACATTTCATTTAAAAGGTCCCGCTGCTCAATGGTGGGAAAGCCACAAGGGTATGTTGCCTGTTGAAACTGTAACCACTTGGCAGGAATTTCAGTCAGCTTTTCATGCACGGTACATTCCTCAAGGTCTGATGGACCAGAAGAAGCAGGAGTTCCGCAAACTCCCACAGGGCACAATGACTGTGGATGAATATCAGAGGAAATTCCTTGAATTGTCCTGCTATGCTGAAGATGACGTCTGCACTGATGCTCGCAAGCAGGAGAAATTCCATGAAGGGCTACGTACTGATATAAACCTTGCACTTGATGTCCATGATTGCACAGACTTCATAACGCTTGTCAGCAAATCTTTCCAAGTTGAAATAGCTCTGACTAAATACCAGGAGTCGCTCAAGCGTAGTCGAGATGTCGGCTCATCTTCCGGTCGACCTGCTCAGAAATGTCGAGTGTGGATTCCGCACAATGTTCATCACCGACCTGCCCCTGTACCCAGGCCATCTTATGCTGCACCTCGTCTGCCTCCACCACCAAGACAACTGAACATTTCAAGTGGACAGCCCAATGTTGGTGTTTCTTCCCATAATGATGGTTTGTGCCACCAGTGTGGACAGCCAGGGCACCGTACTATCAACTGCCGCCAGAGTCAGCCTCAACATGCATCACGTCCTTCTGTTGGTTGCAGGAAGAGCCTTCGAAAACATCCTTCCAGGAACGTTGAAACCAGACCACCTGCTAATCAGCTTGTTCATGTCAACCAAGTCAACATTGAAGAAGCTCGACAGGACCCTAAAATTGTGATGGGCACCCTTCTAGTGAATTCAATCCCAGCTTCAGTCCTCTTTGATTCTGGAGCATCGCACTCCTTCATGTCCAAAAGTTTTGCGCGAAGCCATGATATACCTTTTGAGGAGATGTCCACTCCATTAGTAATCCAGTCACCTGGGGCTAATTGGCAAACTACCATGGTAAGCCACGATAACCACATTGTGATCGGAGGATTGATGTTCCCCGTTTCACTCATTGCTCTCAAGACCTCCAACATTGACATTATTCTGGGTATGGACTGGTTGAAGCCTCATAAAGCTTTGATTGACTGTGCCACTGAATCAGTCCGCATCACACACCCTTCCGGCCAGACAGTCAGATACTCAGCTCGAACAGTTCAGGACGCCGAAGCTCAGATTTATGTTCTTAATGCATTGAATGCTTCACCTCTTGAAGGCATCGAGAACGTTCCAGTTGTTCGTGATTTTCAAGATGTATTTCCAGAAGAACTTCCAGGAATACCCCCTTCTAGAGCTGTCGAGTTTGTCATCGACTTGAAGCCTGGCACTACCCCTATTGCGAAGCGCCCTTATAAGATGCCTCCGCACCACCTTCTCGAGCTTAAGGAAGAAATCGACAGATCACTTAAAAAGGGTTTCATCCGCCCCAGTTCCTCTGCTTGGGGAGCACCTTCACTCTTCGTTAAGAAGAAGGATGGAACTAACCGATTGGTTCAGGATTATCGACCAATTAACCAAGCCACAATTCAGAATAAATATCCGCTTCCTCGGATCAATGATTTGTATGATCAACTTGCTGGATCATCGGTATTCTCTAAACTTGATTTGAGGTTGGGTTATCATCAGATCCGTGTCCGCGAAGAGGATATTCCCAAGACTGCATTTGTTACTCGCTATGGCTCTTATGAGTACACTGTAATGTCTTTTGGCTTAACCAATGCTCCAGCCACATTCTCCCACCTGATGAATTACATCTTCATGGATTATCTCGACAAATTTGTCATGGCATATCTGGATGATATTCTGGTTTATTCGAAGAATAAGGAAGAACATGCCGAACACCTCCGTCTTGTACTGGAAAGGCTCTGAGAACACCAGTTGTATGCCAAATACTCCAAATGTGAATTCTGGCTTTCTGAAGTAACTTACCTTGGTCATGTGATTTCCAAGGATGGAATTGCTGTTAACCCAGAACGAGTTCAGGCTATTCTTGACTGGACACCTCCGAAGAACGTCAAGCAAGTGAGAAGTTTTCTTGGCCTAGCAAGCTATTGCCGTCGATTTGTTGAGAATTTTTCTAAGATTGCTAAGCCTTTAACTGATCTGCTTCACAAGGGCGTTAAGTTCGAATGGACCAAAAAATGTCAGGAAAGTTTTCAAACACTCAAAGACAAGCTGACATCTGCCCCAGTACTTGCTCCACCAGATTCACGCAAAGACTTCGTGATTTATTGTGATGCATCCCATGAAGGATTAGGCTATGTCCTAATGCAAGAGCGTAAAGTGATTGCTTATGGCTCTCGTCAGTTGCGCCCGCATGAAGAGAATTATCCAGTACATGATCTAGAACTAGCTGATGTGATCTATGCACTGCAGTGTGGCGACATTACCTTCTCGGTAATCGTTGCGAGATATACATGGATCATAAAAGTCTGAAGTACTTGTTCACTCAGCCATCTCTTAACCTCCGTCAGCAAAGATGGATGGAGGCCATTGCGGACTATGATTTGGGTATTTCTTATACCCCTGGCAAGGCTAACGTGATGGCTGATGCCTTAAGCCGCAAGTCCTATTGCAACAACCTCATGGTTAGGCGAGCTCAACCTCGTCTTTTTGAAGAACTGTGCAAGCTGAATCTGCGTATTGTTCCACAGGGTTCTCTTAACAACCTTGTTATACAACAAGATCTTGAGAAAGCTGTTAAGAATGTGCAAGCTAAAGATGCTGAAGTTGATCTGATGAAGGAAAATCTTCACCTTGAAAAGTACAGGGATTTCTCGCTGTCTGAAGATGGAACCTTGTATTTCAGAAACCGCATTGTGGTACCTCGCTTTGAACTCATGACTGACAAAGTCATGAAGGAGGCACATGATACCCCGCTGTCTATTCATCCGGGTAGCACCAAGATGTATCGTGATCTCCGTCAAAGGTACTGGTGGTCTAGAATGAAGCAGGATATTGCTCGATATGTTGCTGAATGTGATGTGTGTCATCGCATTAAAGCAGAACATCAGAAGCCTGCCAGAATTCTGCAACCACTTCCTATTCCGTTGTGGAAATGGGATAAAGTGAAAATGGATTTCATTACTGGCCTTCCCAGGTCATAGAAGGGTCACAATGCTATTCTTGTCGTCGTCGACCAACTTTCTAAAGTTGCACACTTTCTACTTGTCAAAGAGATGATCACTGCTAGTCAGTTAGCAGAGTTGTATATCTCTAGAATTGTTTCGCTCCACTGTATTCCGAAGGAGATTAGTTCAGAATGTGGCGGCCTTTTCACTTCCAAGTTCTGGGAAAGTTTCCAAGAAGCTATGGGAACTCATATTACCTGGAGTTCAGCTTATCATCCCCAATCCCAAGGCCAAGTTGAGCGAGTCAATCAAGTGCTTGAAGACATGCTGCGAGCTTGTGTCATATCTTTTGGTAAGAAGTGGGAAGAATCTCTCCCGTATGCCGAGTTCTCTTATAACAACAGCTATCAAGCCAGTTTGAAAATGGCTCCCTTCGAAGTACTATATGGACGTAAGTGTCGAACCCCTCTGAATTGGTCAGAAACTGGGGAACGACCGCTCATGGGTCCGGATATTATTCAACACGCCGAAGAACAAGTTCATATTGTCCGGGAAAATCTCAAGGTGGCCGAGGACCGCCAGAAGAGCAACTATGATCGCAAACGATGGGGTTTGACTTATCAACCTGGTGATCAATCTTATCTGCGTGTCACTCCTATGAAGGGCACTCACCATTTTGGAATCAAGGGCAAGTTAGCTCCATGCTACATTGGTCCTTTCCGCATTATTGCAAGGCGTGGTCACGTGGCGTATAAATTGGAATTGCTGCCGCAATTCTCTCATATCCATGACGTCTTCCATGTGTCGCAACTTCGTAAATGCTTCAAGGAATCTCCGCACCGAGCTGTGGATCACGAGATGCTCGAATTGCATGATTATCTATCTTATAAGGAGCATCCGATCCGCATTCTCGATGAAGCTGAACGTTGGACCCGTCAGAAGGTTACCAAGTTCCTCAAAGTGCAGTGGTCTAATCATACTGAAGATGAAGCCACTTGGGAACGCGAGGATAATCTTCGTGCGGAATACGCCGAACTTTTTCCTTCTACCTCTTAATTCTCGGGACGAGAATTCTTGTTAGTGGAGGAGATTTGTAACACCCCATGTATTAAGCTACAGTGATCACCCTTTTGATTATGCCAGGTCATCATGATCAACAGTGCTTAATCATCATTAGTGTCATATCTCTTTTCAATTTAAATTCAAAATGGAAAATTCAAATTTAAGTGAAACCAAAAGTTGTTCAAATTGGAAAACAAAAATGTGCATCATGTTGCAAATATTCCCATAGCATTCATAAAAGTGATTGCAACATTTATTGGAATTGTAAAAGGACTCAAACAACAAGAAACAGCAGCAAAATAGCACTATTTAATCCTTTTTCAATTATATAAAATCCAAACAAAAAGATATGGACACCAAACCAATTTCTAGCAGTGACTAATTTTTCACTGTTAATAGTTGGACCAGTCTCATATTTTACAAAAGTCATTTGGAGTAAAAACAAAAGACAAAACAGAAAAAGAAAAAAAAACAGAAAACAGAAAAACAGAAACAGAAAAGAAAGAAAAAGAAAAGGGCCGCCAGCGACTGGGCCTAAGTGACACAGTGGCCGGCCCAGCCCGCGCAACGCCTTCTCTCCCTCCTCCCGCATGTCTGCACGCCCGCACTCACCGCGCCGGTCCCCCCTGCCCTGCGGTCGACAACGCACCGGCCATCCGGCGGTGCCCCGCGCGGATAAGACTGCCCCCGACCCCCCTCGCCCCCGTGGACAAACCCTAGCCGCCCCGTTCTTCCTCCCTCCCTCTCTACCTCCTCACCCGACGCCACCATGGATTGGCCGTCATGAAGCTCGCAATCACTGACCATTTCTCGCCACCCGACCGTGCCCGCCTGCTTCGCCACCGTCGACCTCTTCTTCTTGGAGGAGCCGTTCGAGCTGCAGACCACCCCAACCTCATCATCGCCCCTTCTTCTACCTCAGGTCAACGCCACTCCGCGCCATCGATCTGCTCCTCCCCGGCAACCCCGGCTTCCCCGAACGCTCCCCGACAACGATGGGAGCATCAACATCAGCTCCTCTCTCTCTCTACGCTTCGGGTTACACGCTAGCCAGCGGCTGCTGCTACCGTGCGCTGGCCTCCGCCATTGCTGCTGCGCGCGTTGCCCCGAGCTCGCCCGTTTGCCTTGGTTGCGCCAAGACCCTACTAGAGCCCACAGGTGTCTAGTGCGCCTCCTCATTTCTTCTGGTTCGGGCTAAAATGCCGCCCCGCGCGACCACCGAACGCCGCCGCCGCCATGGCCGGGAATGAACTCGATTCCGACCCGCCCCGCGCCTCTAACCACGATCCAATGGCGCGGCTCACTCTCAGGAACGCGCCGGGCCAAACCGCGCAGCGAACGGTGGCCGGAGTTGGCCGGACGGGAAACTCCGGTGGCCCCGATTAGCTCCAGCGGCTGACGCCGGTTTAGGCTGACGTGGCATCGCCATTAGGGCGCTAATCACGCGATTAATTAGCCCCTATGAGTATGACAGTGGGCCCCACATAAATTAAACCGCTAGCTAATTAATTTGGATAGGATTAGATTTAATCCAGTGGCCCCACACGTCAGCTTTGACTGTGCTGATGTGGGCGTTGACCCGGCCCCACCTGTCTGTCTCACAGGACAGCTAACTTGGCAGTGCCCAGTCACTGCTAGTGGGTCCCGTGTGGGCCCAGTTGACTGGTCAGCAGGTCCGCTGACCGCTGACATAGTGCTGCATCATGATGACATCACAATTCATTTTCAGCCGATTTTAAATAATAAAAATAATTCTAGAAAATCAATAAAAACTTTAGAAAATCATATCTTTTAATTCGTAACTCCGATGAAAATAATTTATATATGAAAGTTGCTAAGAATTTTGAGACGAATCCGAATATGTGGTCTGTTCGTCCGTCACACGTCCCTAACTATCCGAACATGGAACCGTTCCCCTCCGGTAATCTGTCTGACAAATGCCCGGAACCGGGAAAACATTCCCAGATGGATTCCCCCTTCCTCGGTGACGTGCAACCATACGTTAGGACACACCCGGCACTGCATATTGTCATGTCGTACTTTGCGTTGCTCATGTTTGCTCTATATTTATACTGTTTCCTCCCCCTTTTCTCTCTCGTTAGACCCCGACGTAGTTCCCGGTACCGACGCAGCTCTGGAGCCCGACGACACCGTTGACGACCTTGCCCTTGCCACCGAGCAACTAGGCAAGCACCCCCCCTTTGAGCATACCGATATCGCCTATTCTTTCTCTCTCATGCTTGCATTAGAATTGCTGCTACTACTGCTTTACCTATTCTGATGCATAGCCTGTTTATTGTAACTTGCAATTGAAACCTTACCTGCTTACCCTAAACTGTATAGTATAGGCTGGGTAGAGACCTATCAGTGACCCCACTTATCCCTACTGCCCCACTGGATTATCCGAAGACCCGATCAACAGGACTGACGACTAGGCCCCGGCATCGCACATCACCCCCCTTAGTTGTAACGACACTGCATCGTTACTATCGAGTGCCGAGGGTGATACCTCGTATAGCACTCCTGATGTTAACTCTGTAGAGTAGCTATTTAGTCATTGTCATCGAGGGTGATTCCTCCTTCACCGCTTCCGATAACGACGCCGTCATACAACACCTCAAGTGTGAACCCAGCGAGGGTGGTTCCTCCAAGTTCACCTTGACGGATATATCGGGTAGTAATCCAATGAGGGTGATACCTCGGATTTCCCCCTGATGTTATAGACACACGGATATTTTGACTGTACTATTGATATTTGGAAAGGCGGGTCGACCCTGAGGGGTACCCGCGTGTGATGTGAAGACGGGTTGCCTATATGGTGCCCGAGTGATGAATACGAGGCGTGGCCGGGCATTCTTGGCCCTTGCCGCAAGTCCTCGAGACGGGGCGTCGGGGTCACACCTTTCGTGAGTCTCTGCTCGTTGCCGCACCCCCAAGGTACTAACGATTTGGATATTTGATTCGAGTGGGACTCTGGCCCGATAGCACTAACCATCACGTGGGCATAGTATGGGTGTTCTGCATCGTATGCATCAGCCGAAAGCTCTGTCAGACGTCCAGTTCAGCAGTGCGGCATGGAGTGATTGGCGCCATTCACGACAGAGGTGGTGCTTGGATTTGAGCCATGTGCGCAACGACCCGGAGGGCGAGGGGCGATGTTCCAAGACCCCCTTGCGCTTAGGATGTAGACCGGCGGGGACCTCTCTGCTGAGCTCTAGGTAGGGCTGCCGTGTGTCGTTTGGCCGAGGTCGGGCATGACCCGGAAAAGTGTGTCCGGCCAGAGTTAAGCGAGCGTGGTGGGTAAGTTGGTGCACCCGTGCAGGGAAGAAAACACCTATCGATAGCCTGTCCTACGGTAACGGACACTCGGAGTTGTATCCCGATTGATACAATTAGAATTGGATAATATGGCTCTGGGATTGCTTCTCGCAAGGAGTCGAGAAGGGATCTCCGGACGAGGTTGATGACTGTATGGCTCTGGGATTGCTTTCTCGTAGGGAGTCGAGAAAGGATCTCTGGGTGAGGTTGATATGATACTGCTACATTATATTGTACTGTTCTACTCTCTTCTATTGCTGCAAGACCGCTGAAGATGCTAGTCTATGATAGGACTAGGCCTTCTCTCTATTCTGGTATTTCTGCAGCCCAGTCCACATATACAGCCTCCCTTTGATAATGTTGCATATGTAGTGTAGATCCTTGCTTGCTGAGTACTTCGGATGAGTACTCACGGTTGCTTTGCTTTCTTTTCCCCCATATCCTTTTGATGCGACCAGATGACGGAGCCCCGGTTACAGCTGCCCCGCCGACGATCCCTACTACAACTACCCCAAGGGTGGATATTACTTCAAGCTTGCCATCGACCAGGAGTAGGATCGGAGGGTCCCAGGCAGGAGGCCTACGCCTTTCGATCGTAGTGTTTTATTTTGCCCCGCCTTTCTAAAGGCCTTTCTGTGTTTTCTTTTATATCTGTACTCAGATATCTGTTGCTTCCGCTGACGCTTGTATGCGAGCTGATGTATTCGAGCCCTCGAGGCCCCTGGCTTGTAATATAAAGCTTGTATGACTTTATTTATGTTTTAGAGTTGTGTTGTGATATCTTCCCGTGAGTCCTTAGGCTTGATCGTGTGCATTTGCGTGTATGATTAGTGCACGATTGAGCCGGGGGCGTCACAAAGAGCAAGACTCAATTCATCACAAGAAGGTAGAGGGGGAGAAACACCATATGATCTAACTATAGTAACAAAGATCACGGTACATCAAGATCATGCAAAATCAAGAACACGAGAGAGAGAGAGATCAAACACATAGCTACTGGTACATACCCTCAGCCCCGAGGGTGAACTACTCCCTCCTCATCATGGTAGCCGCCGGGATGATGAAGATGGCCTTCGATGATGAATTCCCTCTCCGACAAGGTGCCGGAATGGGTTCCCGATTGGTTTTTCATGGCTACAGAGGCTTGCAGCGGCGGAACTTCTCATCTAGGGTTCTTTCTGGAGGTTACATAATATAGAAAAAAATTTGGCATCGGTCTCACATCAAGGGGGTGCCAAAGGGTCCCACAAGCCAGGGTAGGCGCGCCCTAGGGGGGTGGGCGCGCCCCCTAGGCTTGTGGCCTCGTCGGTCACTTCCTGGCCCAGCTCCGGTGCTTTGGGGGTCTCCTTTGGTCCATAAAAAATCACCGTAAATTTTCAGCCCGTTCCGAGAACTTTTATTTCTGCACAAAAAATGACACCACGGTAGTTCTGCTGAGAACAGCGTTAGTCTGGGTTAGTTCTAACCCAATCATACCAAAACCATATACATTTTTTGTAAACATGGCATGAAATACTCCATAAATTATAGATACGTTGGAGACGTATCATAAGCATCGGCAAAGGGCCCCGTGCCTGATCTGGGCGCCGCAGTTCGCAAGCGCGAGGACCTGACGAGGGAGCGGCGCTGGCGCGCTAGTTGGGACCGTGGCCGATGAGGCCGTGGTGCGATCAGCTTGGGGCACCAGGGGCTCCGGGTCATTCTCCGCGCCTGGATCCTGCGACACGGCTAGGGTGACTGACGCCTCGGCACGCTGAATTACGGGGGTCGGCAATGCTTGAGGTTGCGCCGCTACGTGCCCTGCGTTGGATTTGGCCAGCGGGGGGTTGGCCGTCTCCCCCTCGCCCATGATCAGAACTGCCGCGACCATGGCAGGGAGTGCCGCGCGGTGAGCCCCCGTGTCCTTGTTGGCCGGCCCTCCGGGGGGTGCCGGCGAAGCACTAGGAGGAGACGGCTTGCCCGTATGCCCTAGTGTGATGCCGCCCATGCCCCCGATAGTTGCGCCAGATCGGCGCTGTGCGCCCGCCAAGGCTGCGACCGAGCGTTGAGGCCGCCCTCAGGACGATGGGCACCTTCGCAGCGGTGATCGGCTTCTTCTTCTTCTCCTCCTCGCCGTCGCCCCTGTTTGGTGTGATGAGGGGCTGCATGAGCATATGGACTACGAATGCGCGGTCGGGAGGTAAGGCGAGGATACTTACTCATCTGGCGCAACCCACTTCCTCTTCTTCTCCTCCTCCTCGGAGGCCGACGTGCCCCCATTCTTCTTCGGCGTGGCCATGGTCTCGCCCCGGGGGTTTGCGGAGTGGCCCCTGATGGGCCCTGCTGCGGCACCACTGTTTGGGGGGGGGGCGGTGAGGGGGTCCCCTTGAGGGGGCCTTGGCAGGCGAAGCCATGGCCGCCTCGGCGAAGGCCGCCGCGACCGACTGCTGTGCGTCCTACGGGGACGAGCCCGTCTCCTTGGCTGCCCCGGTAGGGCACAGGGGGCCTTCCGGGGGGGATACTCTGCCCCTTTGCCTGGGGCTGCCTGGCCAGATGCTCGCATGGTTGGGGGAGCGGACTCCGACCTCCTGCACGCCCTGACAAAGTGTGGGGAATCCACGGCCGGGAGCTCATCATCGTCAACATCGTCATCCTCGAGGCTGAGGAGGAGCCGGCTCCACGACAATGGAGATGCCTCCCCGAGGTCATCATCCTCCATTTCCTCTAAGCCCCTGTCACCGCCACTATCACCAGAGGATAGCACCACGAGCAATTCAGGGTGGTCGCGCAGCTCAAGCCCCCACTCGTCAAAGACGGGCATGGCCTCGAGCAGCTCCTCCCTGTTGTTGCGGCTATACAGCAGGTCTCCGGCCTCAGGGATGTCCCCTGGGATCATTCCGAGCAAGACGAACAAGGCCATGTCCAGCTCCTCGCCTGTCAGGCCGGGGGCACGCAGCCTCACCGCGTCCTCCGCGCCCGCATACTCCCACAAGGGTTTTGTATGCGACTTGAGCGGCGCGATGTGGTGCGCTAGTAACTCCTTCACGATCATCGCCCCCGTCAACAGCTTCACCTTCATATCCGAGGCTATCTTCTTCAGGACAGGTCTCGCCCAGGAGTCGGTGAGCTTCGCAGAGCCCCACTCGGGGATTTGCTCAGGCAGCTCCGTTGGAAGCTCTAGATGCGGGTCGGTGCCACGGGCGTCCAGGAAGACCCAGCACTGCCGGAAGCCTTCCGCCTTCTTCCCCGCCTTCAGGAGCGAGTTCCCGCTGGACACGGCGATGAAGGAGGTGCACACAGACGAATGGGTCCGGGAGGTGAACCACATGATGAAGAAGTGGTAGAAGAGCACCCACGAAAGCCTCGTAGTAGAAGGCGAAGACGGACAAGAGAAGAATGGAGTTGGGCTAGAGGTGAGGGGCATGGATCTTGTAGTGCTCGATGATGGCGAGGAAGAACTCGAAGAAGGGCGGGACCAGCCTGACGAAGATGTTGTGGAGGAAGAAGGGTGTCGGTGTAGCAAACATTAATGTTTGTTGCCCGAACTTGTACACAAGCGTGTTGGCATCACATGTCCGGCATCAACGTACAAAGCAAGGCCAAGTGAGAGAAGCCGCTCTTCGGGAGATCAAGGAGCACATTAAGAAGAACAAGACAACAAGACATCACCTTGGGAAGGCCTCCCTTGCCGAGCAGGAGAGCTCGGCCAGGTCGAGACTGCCCCAGAAGCAAATCCTGGATAACCCCGGCAGGCCTGCCGGGGTTGCCAGGACCAAGAACCCCACCAAGGCACCACCGCTCCATCGCATAGCGACGCAAGTCACTTATCGGTGCGGTGTCGAGCCCGCAAGTGATTAAGTGGCTTCCACTAAGCACATGGTAGCTCGTTATAAGACAGATCACACCCATTTTACACCCGTCCAGAGGCGTGTCAAGATAATAAGCAGAAGATGATTAAGTGGCACGGCAGGCTTGCCGGGTTCCATTCTCAGCACGACACCTAGCAGTGCATTTAATGCACTTTATCCTAACTGCCAGAGTTAGGTATGATAGCACTGTTAGCTATCTAATCACAAGATAATGACTATTATTCCACTGTGGTTACCCCTTGAGCTATAAAAGGAGGCCCAAGGCAAACTAGAGGGGGATTCGGACCCTTGCACACTTGTACGCGCGTAGCAGCTCTTCCCAAGGCCACCTTCCCGGGCTTGAGTGCTGCGTGCTGTTGTGTTTCCACCATCCAATCCACCAAAGCAGGAGTAGGGTTTTACGCTTCTTAGCAGGCCGAACCTGGGTAAAAACGACCAGAGTCCTCGTCGTCGTGCTACCTCATGGCTTCTGCTCTTTGTGCAACATGATCTCCTCCATGCTGAACCACAAGGGGCTCGTGGCCCCATAGGTGATCGTGTCCACACAGACATCTTTGGCGCACTAGGCAGGGGGGATTGCTTGCATGAACTAGAAGTTGTGAACAGCGCATCGATCTTCATCATCGTCTTCTTCATCATCAACTTTTCTGTCCATGGCGCCCAAGAAGAAACCTCGTGCGACCACACATCCCTCCACTTCGAAGGCCCCCTCACACGCAGCCACAGACACCATCGGCACCTTGGCAGCGTTGGATGAGGCGGGCGCCGCTGGTGACACAACTGGCGCAGGCGGTGCCGCCGTTGTGTCCCCCACGGCCGAAGTTGGAGCAAGGAACATCGGAGATGGGCCTCCTCAGCAGCATCCTGACGAGCTTGGCTCAGAAGCTGCGGGTGGATGGAACACCCCGTCTCCACCTCCCCGCCGCACTGGCGGACGCAGTCACAACAACGACACTCGCTTGAGTGCAAGCCATGATTCTATAGTTTCGCCCGTCACGGTCGCGGCTTCGAAGCGCATGCCTTGCCCAGAGCGAGATGGGCAAGGCGGAGCGCCGAACGGGGCCGTCGATCTCCAGACATGCCCCACTCAACACCAGACTGCCTTGGCGATCGGTCCACGATGGCAAGAACGCGGCGACGCTCCTGTTGGTTCCACCAGGAGTCGAGCGACATCGCGGTCCGCTTCGTTGGCCATGCCGAGCACGGCCGCAGAAGCAATGACGCGAGCCCAGCTCCTGTTGAACCGGTAAATCATAGCATGCGGAGCCGTCGGGATGTCGGCGAACAGCGACGGCGCCCCGAGGTGTTGGCCGTGTTGAGGATGCTGCACCAACGGCGCAATCCCCTCCATGACAGCAGACCCAATAGCAACCTTGGCAGGATCAACAGGCCGACGAGCTCGAAGAGACATTGATGGCTTCGTCTAACCCGCAAACTCGTTGCGATTAGCAGCATGTTCTGGAAGAACGACGGAAGGAAGATGCACGCGTCACCATAGAGCACCGCCGAGAGGCGCGCCGTTAGTCCGACAGGCGCAATGGCCCAGGCGATGATGAGCCCGCGCCCAGTGCTGGCGGGTACTTGCCTTTTGAGGTTGGGTGCCCTACCTTCAGTCATGAGCTACGGCAGGTCCACTGGCTAGCTACTCACGTCTTCAAGCCTGAGTTGCCAAAAAAATACGACGGAAAGTTAAACACGACAGAGTTTCTGAGCATACATACAATTGCTATTCAAGCCGCCAGGGGCAGAGGTGAGAAGGTGTTCACCAACTATTTCCCTTTGGCACTTAAACCAAATGTGAGATCATGGCTGATGCACCTGCCGAAGAACTCCATTTCATCATGGGCAGACTTATGCAACGAGTTCGTTGGCGCCTTCACAGGCGGCCACCAAGAGCCTGGACATCCCAGTGATCTGTAGGTCCTTCCGCAAAATGAAGGGGAGGATTTGCGTAAGTATATACATAGGTTCAGTCGAGTGTATCGTAACATCCCAGAGATACACCCTGTAGCCGTGATTGCCGCGTTCCATTCGAACATGCGCAACAGAAGGATGAGGGCCAAGATGAATGTCTGGCTGCCCAAAACCGTCAACGAGTTGTACACCTTAGCGGATAAGTGTGCTCAGACTGAGGAAGGGAGGTGACTCCCCGAAGAGGAGGCTGGCATCGAAATTGACTCAGATGTAGATGATGGTGCCAGCAACTCAAAAGGGAGGAACCGGAAGTGCAATAGAAAGCACAAAGAGAAGACAGTGTTGGCCGTCGAGAGCTTAGGTGATCCTAGTGCCAGCAAGAAGACTAAGACCGAGGCCCCTGGCAAGGGAGCTGCTACATGCGCTGATTTCCGGGAGGCTGCTGCAGCGGAAAGGCCAGGCAATCCGATGGGTCGTACTACAAAATCCACCGCACCAAGGGCCATTACCTCCAAGAATGTCATCAAGTTGAGCAGCTTGTCAAGAAGCAAAAAGCTGAATATGAGAAACGTGACAGGGAGAAAGGCCAAGAGGGTGCTGGCGGGAAGGGCCGTGGCAGCAGAGGAGCCCACCGCGGCAAGACTCTGCAGTAGAAGGAAAAGCCCGCTAGAGGCCGCGAAAAGAGAGAAGGAGATGACAGAAGTGATGAGGAGGATGAAGAAGAAACTAGTGAGCAAGAATTACAGAAGGCGACTGAGGCCATGTGCATTGATGGGGGTGCATCTTTGCACTCCTCTCACTAGCAGCTCAAGCAAATGGGCCCATGAGGTCAATGCCGTGGAGCCAACTACGGATTCTTGAAGGCCACTTAAGTGGTCCCGCATGCCTATCGTCTTTGACGAAGAGGATCATCCCGACCGCACTACCACGGTAGGTTGTTTGCCGTTGTTGGTCTCCCAAACAATCCGCAACCTCAAAGTAACAAAGATGCTAGTTGACGGTGGGGCTGGATTGAATCTGATCTCCCCTAAAGTGGTAGGCAAACTACAGATCCCTGATGAAGAACTCAAGGCCACGGCTACATTCCTAGGAATCGACCCCGGCAGGAGGCGGCCCAAAGGGAAGATCACATTACCTGTAACATTTGGTGGGGGATTGAACTACTGGACCGAGAGGGTCATGATTGATGTTGTTGAGCTTCCTCTGCCTTACAATGGGATTCTTGGTCGTCCAGCTCTGGCAAGGTTCATGGGAGCATCCTACTATGCCTACAACACCTTGAAGATGCCAGGGCCGATGGGTGTCATTTCTATCCCGTCAGATAAGAAAGATGCGATCATATGTGTGGAGCAGATGTATCAGGACGCGGTAGCAGCTGAGGCAGCTGACGCCCCAGCTCCCACCAAGGATACAAAGAAGGGAAAGAAGGCCAGCAGAGATGCCGGCAAGGACTCCGGGAAGCGCGCCTCTTCGGAGTGTGCTGTGCCTGTTGAAGACCTGCCGGAGAGTTCCACTAGCAAGAGACCCAAGGTTGTTTCACCTGCCATGAAGAAAGTTCCGGCAGGGCAGGATGGCACTGATGGTACGTTCACCATTAGCTCCACCATTGATGACAAATAGGAAAGCGTGCTCGTTGCCTTCCTGCGGGCGATTGTCGATGTGTTTGCTTGGCAACCGTCTGACATCCCTGGTGTTCCCAGGGAGGTAATCGAGCACCACCTCGATGTCTGTCCTCATGCTCGGCCCGTCAAGTAGAAGGTCAGAAAGCAAGCTTTAGAGCGGTGGCAGTTTATTGCCAAGGAGATCATGAAACTTGAAGCAGCTGGTTTGGTTAGAGGGGTACTGCATCCAACTTGGTTGGCGAATCCAGTGGTGGTGCGCAAGGCAAATGGGAAATAGAGGCTATGCATTGATTTCACGGACCTGAACAAAGCATGTCCAAAAGACCCTTTGCCCTTGCCGTGCATTGATCAAATCATTGATTCCACCTCCGGATGTGATTTGCTATCTTTCTTGGATGCATACTCCGGGTACCATCAGATATTTATGGCCAAAGAAGATGAAGAGAAGACCGCGTTCATAACTCCATGTGGCACGTACTGCTTTGTACGAACGCCTTTCGGGTTAAAAAGCGCCGGTTCCACTTTCGCAAGGGCAGTGCAAGTTGGTTTTGAACCCCAGTTACACAGGAATGTAGAAGCTTACATGGATGATATAGTGGTCGAAAGGAAGGACAGATCAACACTCATTCAGGATTCAGAAGAAACCTTTGCAAACCTATGCAAGATCAATTTGAAACTAAACCCTGAAAAATGTGTGTTTGGTGTTCCATCCAGCAAGCTCCTTGGTTTCTTTGTTTCCCAGCGCGGAATAGAGGCCAACCCCGACAAGATCAGAGCGGTCAAGCAAATACAAGCACCCAAGACTGTTAAAGATGTGAGGTGTTTGACTGGATGCGTTACCGCACTAAGTAGGTTCATCTCCATGTCTGCCGAGTGTGCCCTGCCTTTCTTAAAAATATTAAAGAAGATTGTCCTGATGAAGTGGACCCCGGAAGCAGAAGCAGCGCTACAAGACCTGAAAGCCTACCTTTCCTCTGCTCCCACCTTAGTCGCGCCTAAACCACAAGAGTCATTGTTGCTATATTTAGCTGCGATGAATCAAGTGGTTAGTGCACCACTGGTGGCGCATCGAGAAGTGGATGAGGAAGCATCTGCACCAACTGCGCCATCTGGAGATGGAACTGAACCCATCGCGGCAGAAGAAAATTGGGAAGAAGCAGGGCAAACCATTGAATGCAATTTTTAAACCACGGCAAGGAAGAAGATGGTGGAATGGCTAGTCTACTTTGTCAACTCCCTATTACAGGGGGCTAGGTCAAGGTACTCTGAAGTGCAAAAGCTGATCTTCGGCCTCATCATGGCCTCGAGGAAACTGCGCCACTACTTTCAAGACCATGAGATCACAGTTGTCACTTGTTTTTCGCTGCAACGCATATTGAGGAACCCCGAAGCCATAGGCAGAATAGTTGAGTGGGCACTAGAGCTGTCGAGCTTTGGCCTGAGGTATGAAAGCACATCAACTATTCAGAGTGGGGCATTGGCAGAGTTCATTATAGAACAGATGCCCAGTCCAGATGAAGAAGTACCAAAAACAGTTATCCCCGGCAGGGTGGCGCCTCAAGAGTGGATCATGTATTTTGATGGTGCTTTCTCATTCCAGGGCGCTGGGGCTGGCGTGCTACTTGTTGCGCCCACCGAAGAGCATCTCAAGTATGTGATTCAAATGCACTTTCCCCAGGAGAAAGCCACCAACAACACTGCTGAGTATGAGGGGCTCCTTGTTGGACTTAGAATCGCGGTGGAGTTGGGAATCAAGAAATTGATCATCTGTGGAGACTCGCAGCTCGTGGTGAGACAATTCAATAAGGATTACCAGAGTCCATTGATGGAGGCGTATGTAGAAGAGGTGAGAAAGCTGGAAGAACACTTTGATAGTTTACAAGCAGAGCACGTGCCACGTGCGGAGAACAACATTGCTGATCACTTGTCAAAGTGCGCTGCACAAAAGCTCCCCGTGGAACCAGGAACTTTTGTCCTCCACCTGACTCAACCATCAGTGTCCCCTTCAACGATGGCCAGAAAAAGGAGAAAGTTGGACTCCGGCAAGTATCTCCCAGCAGGGCTTCTCGAAGCCGCCGGTAGAGAGGCTGCCGAGAACAACCCTGCTTTGGTTGGTGAGTAGCACCCTCCCGCGAAACCACAAGTTCTTGCGGTCGAGGTGAGTGCTCCCACGAACAAGGAGGTGCCTTTAGTCCTTGTTGTCGAGCCACATGCTCCAACTTGGGCGCAACACATAGTCCATTTCCTTCAAACAGGAGAACTTCCCGAAGAGCAAGAAGAAGCTGAAAAAGTAGCCCAACGGTCCAGTATGTACTAGTTTGTCGATGACACTCTATACAGAAAAAGGCATTGAAGTGCATTTGCTGGGAAGACGGGCTGAAGCTGTTGGCGGAGATACATGGGGGTATATGTGGCTCTCACATTGGATCAAGAGCCCTGGATGGAAAATCTTTCGGACAGGGTTTCTGCTGGCCCACAGCCGTCCAGGATGCAACTGAGCTCATCACCAAGTGTGAAGCCTGCTAGTTCCATTCCAAAAACATTCATCAACCAGCGCAAGCTCTCCAGACGATCCCTTTATCCTGGCCATTCTCGGTCTGGGGGCTCGATATCTTGGGCCCTTTCCCCCGTGCCACCGGGGGCTTTGTATTCTGGTACGTTGCAATCGACAAGTTTACAAAGTGGCCCGAGGTGGAGCCAATGAGGAAGGTGACCGCACAATTAGCTGTCAAGTTCTTGAAAGGATTGGTGTACCGTTTTGGAGTACCCAACAGAGTGATCACCGATAATGGCACCTAGTTCACGAGCTGTGCCTTCATGCAGTACGTCCAAAGCCTTGGGAGCAAGGTCTCTTTTGCCTCCGTTGCTCATCCCCGAAGCAACGGGCAAGCTGAGAGGATGAATGTTGAAGTGTTGTGTGGACTCAAGACGAGAACTTTCGACAAGCTGCAGAAATGCGGAAGGCGATGGATTGATGAGCTGCCAGTGGTTCTTTGTCCCTCCGGACGACACCAAGTCGAGCCACCGGCCAGACTCCCTTCTCCCTAGTGTATCGGGCAGAAGCAGTGCTCCCCACGGAACAAATATATGGGTCACCTCGAGTACTTGCCTACGATGAAGTAGTGCAAAAGTAGCTCCGGCATGACGATGCCGTGCTCCTTGAGGAAGATCGTCTCCGGGCCGCTGTGCGTGCTGCACGCTACCAGCAAGTCCTGCGCCGCTATCTTAGCCGTAGGATCCATGCCCGGAGCCTTGAGGAAGGCGACCTTCTCCTTAGGCATGTTCAGTCCGCCAAGGGTTCCAACAAGTTGACGCCGAAGTGGGAAGGCCCTTACCGGGTAGTTCAAGTCACCAGACCTGGCGCAGCCCGTTTGGAGACTGAAGATGTCATTAAATTGCAAAACTCATGGAATATTGAGCATCATCGCAAGTTCTACCTGTAAGGTGTGGTTGCTGGGCTCAGATCCCGGCAACCACCTTTTGTACAAGCTGTCGGCGTGCGACACCTATGGGACCCTCAAGGAATCCCTTTACGATTCGGCAGGGGGAGAGGTATGCACAAAGAGGAGAACCAACGATCGACGTGGGGCGATTTTACCCAGGTTCGGGCCACTAATCAGCGTAAAACCCTACTCCTGCCTTGTTTTATTATGAATGTTCTTGAGCCCAGGCTTCAGGAGCGCTTGCAATGAACAATACGTTCAAAGAGCAGCTACGCATGAAGAATGGGCCAGAAGATCCTCTCCTCTGTAGCAGTTGCCTTGGGCCTCCTTTTATATGCTCAAAGGGGTCACCATAGTGGCAAAATTTATATACATTGAGGTGTAAAGTGGCTACAGGGTTATCATACCTAACCACTGACGGATTAGGACGAACGCATTTAATGCACCGCGAGGTGTCCGTTTAGGTGTCCTCACTTTCTTGGGGATGGAAAAAGGGGCCATCCCATCAGCACCGCTTAAGCTCTCCTCCACTGGTGCATTGCCATGCATCCAAAGAAGGACCCAGAATGTCGGGCTTGTTACTGTGCCAGAGCGGTGGCACAGCAACCGAATCTTGCCGGGCGCCGAATCTTGCCGGGCTTCGCAGACCACCCTGACAAGATCTTGCCGGCGAAGCTGGCTTTCGGATTCTAGCTCTTCTTATCTGCTGATCCTCAGATCTTTGACTTGAGAATTTCTTTGGTAGCCTGAGTCAACCTCGAACTGTTCCCCGACAAGCCTTGCCGTGAGTATGGCTACAACTGCCCGTGCACAAGTACGGTGTACTAATGGCCCAATACTTAGTACACCGACAGGAGCCCCCGGGCCTAGGCCACACACGAGTGTGAGGCGTTGTTGGGCTAGGCCCAAACAGTGCACGGGCACACGAGGTAGGGAATTAACTGCTCATAAATATCCCGTTTACTGTGCCCCCCACTACGCGCGCTGAACGCGTGACGTGGGAAGCGTGCGTCAAAGGCTGCAACTGCAACGCGCCTGCAAAGGCGCATTCACATTGGGGAGTAAAAGAGGCGGCCTCGCACCTTCCCCATAAAAAGGGAAACTGCAAAGGCACAACCTATTTACCTCCCTCTTCTTCTCAATCTGGCCGCCGCCATTGTCTTCCTTCTCTCGAGCTCAGAGCAAAGCCTTCCCTCATCCGCCCGTCGCCTCCACGCTTGCTCCATCCCCGGCTTCCGCCCCTGCATCCGTCATGCCGCCCAAGGCCAGCAAAGGCAAGGGCAAGGAGATGAAAGCCGATGTCCCGGAGAGCGAGCTGGTGAAGATGCGGAAGAAGCACGTCGTCTTCGCCCCGTCGCTTGATGCGAAAGCTCTGAAGGGGTGGTACCAGTGTATGTGGGCGAGGGAGACGCAGGCTCACCCCGCCACTTGCGTGATTCCAGGTTCTTGCTCCAAGAGCGGGTCAGACAGATATCCCTTCTTTGCTACTTATTTCTATTGCGGACTCTGTCCCCCATTTTCTGACTTCTTGAACGACATTATGTACACATATGGCTTCCATCTTCTTGATTTCACGCCGAATGCGGTAATGTGCATGTCCATCTTTGCTCATCTTTGTGAAAATTTTGCCGGAGTGGTTCCCAATACTGCCTTTTCTGCCACTATTTTTTCCCTCGTATCCAAAAAGGGGAGGCCCTCTCTGGTTCTATCGCCTGGATTCCAAGGGCTTGGAATAAGGAAATATACCCAGAAGGGGTTTACCGCGAGAAGTGGGACGAATGGCGGGCTGAGTGGTGCTGGATCAAGGAAGCAGATCCCCATCCGTTCTGTCTGCCTCGACAGCAGAAAGCGGTCCGCGGCAGTGGCTGGAGCGATCTCGCTACTGAAGATGAAAAACTCACAATCGCCACCACCAGGATCCTTCGCCTGAAAGCTGCCGGGCTAACAATGGAGATGATTGGCTTCGATTTCCTCCGCCGCCGCATTGCCCCCTTGCAGAATAAAGTGAGACCAGCTTGGGAATACCGAAACGCAGCAGACGTCATGAGACTGCGCCCCGGATTGAACAACAATTTGACTGCTATGCAACTTGGCGCTCTCCGTCAAAGGCTATTCCAGCGCGACAACAAGCATCGGTTGCCGGCAAGAATTGTCCCTCTGTGCAACAGCTCTGCCCTGGGGTCGATTATCGCCACCATGCCACTGTTCAACGCCCACAGTCTTGACGTGACATGGGTTGAGCCATCCGAGGAAGAGGCACAAAAGTTTTTGATAACTTGACGGAGAGGGCCGTCCGGGAAGAAGCAGACCTCATCCGAGCTACCACCGACGAAGAGGTGGCATACATCGCCACTAGGGCGGAGGAGGCGAATCTTGCCGCGGAGGCTGGCAGCGCCGGCTTCACAGAATGGGAAACCAGTGATGCAGAGGTAGTGGTGGAAGAAAATCCTGCCGGGAAGGACAAGGCTACCGGGGGACAGAGCAGCACAGCACCTGAGAGCTCATCCGACGAAGACGCGGCCGAAGAAGAACCGCAAGAAGAGCTTCTAGCCCCGAAGAAGACAAAGCGTGTTCTTCGAAAGGCTGCATCTGGCATCCCGGCAAGGCATCCTTCCTCGAGCAGCGAGGCTCCCGGCAAGGAAGCGGCTGGCAAGACTGCGCCGCGGCAAGGAGTTCGATAGCAACCTGCGCGGCGTGCGAGACCCACACCAGCGGCAACTGCTGAGGCGGCAGGGGTGTCTCGCACTACCGCACCGGAGGCTGAGGTGGCGCAAACACGCCAACCCCCCGCGCCTGCTACAGCCAAGTGACATAGGACCCCTCCTCCGCCTCCCCACACAGACACTACAACAGAGGTCGATTTCGACATCTCCGGCTTCAGTCCGGAGCGAGAAGAGGAAGAGTGAGTATCTTGCCACAGCCTTTATCTTCCAAATTCTGGATCAATCTTATTGACTTGCTTGTATTGTCTCTGCAGTGATGCAGAAACCATGACGGAGAGGATGGCGAAGAGGGCAAAGACTTCCACGGGCGACGAGCCCCCGGCAGGCTTCATGAGCGCGCCGGAAACAACTACCATCAGCCCGGATCTTAGTCCTTGACGCAGCCCCCAGCGTAAGTTCATTACTCTTTTTCCGTTGGGGAATGCTGAGGTTCCTATCCTTGCTGCTGATATCTTTGGGCTTGCAGGAGAAGGATGGCAACAAAGGGAGTTATCAGGAGATAACCTCGTTACGCCACCTCTGTCAACCACATCGCCCACAAGCATATCCCCGGCAAGAGATCACACCGACGAGCTTGTCTTGGTTGAGGAGGAGCCAACAACCATGGATACTGGCATCCTACCTCCGGCAACCGAGGTTGCCGGGAGGGGCGAGGCCACCTCTCGACAGCCCGATGCAGGTAACCAATTGCCTCAGTGCGCTTGCTATTCTTTCTTTTATCTCTCTTTCTTTTGTCTTCTTGAACTTCAATCTTGATCTCATTCTGTTTCTCTCCCTTGTCCTTTAGAATTCCCTGAGATGGAACACATGGACATCGACGCTGTCATCGAGGAGACCGCCAGGGATGTTGCCGCCGAAACCGACAAAATCGCTACCAGCGAGGCCGCCATGGATGTCACTGTAGAAGCCGGTGGTGCTTTTGCCGATGAGGCCGCCAAGACTGCACAGGAGGAACCCGCCAAGGAGTCTACTAAAGAGGGCGGCAAGGAGGCTAGTGACCGTACTGACGGCATTCCTGCCGCAGGAGCGCCAGGCACTGCGCCAGCCATGGAGCCCCCTGCTACTGGTGAGGCGGTTGCTGAGGATCAACCGTCAACATCCGAAGTCCCCTCATCCAGCAAATATCTCAAAGTTGGCGAGAACCTGTTTGTCAACTTGCCGGGGATGGCAAGCATTGGGGCACCGGCCGAAGGGGAAGTCTTTGATGAAGAAATCATCGCCGCTGCTAGGCTTGAGATTGTTGATGATCCAAGCGCCAGCAGTGGAAAATCTGAAGAGGATCAGCTCCTTCAGGCCATGGGCGAAAATTTCCGCAAGCTCCAGGCACTTCACCGTGCTCGGAAAGAGAAAGCAGATTCCAGAATGGCAGTTGTCGAGGCGGCCGAAGCAGATTTTCAGAGGTGCGTCAAACAAATGTAAGTCTGGTACGTCGAGGCCCTCCAAGAGTTGACTGCCAGCCGGGAACAAGTGAGCCAAAACTGGACAGAGATCCTCTTGAAACAATCTGACCTGGAGAAAGCGCAGGAAGAAGCTGCACAAAGAATTGCCGCTGAGGATGCTCTCCTGACGGAGCGTCGCATTGCACTTGATGCCCATGAGGAAGATCTTGTCGCACGTGTGCAGGCACTCGCCGCCAAGCTTCATAGCAAAGATGAAGAAATCAAGAAACTTGCTGTGCGGCGGACCCAGGAGCTGGAGCAGAAGCATAAGGAGGCGCTCGAAGCTCTGACTGTAGATCATGCCGGCAAGCTTAAGAAGGCCGTCGATGCTGCCGAGGCTGCGGAGGCCGCCAAGAATGAACTGAGCGACAAAGTCAAGAAACTGGAAGTGGACCTTGAAGAACATGGCAAGGAGCTCTCGACGCTCAAAGGTGACAGGGAAAAAACCCTCCACACCCTGGCGGAGATGCAAGTCACCATGTCTAACAAGACCAAGCAGCTCTCCTCAGCAAATGATGCTATTGCCGATCTGAGGCTGAAACTGACCACGCTGGAGAAATCACTTGAGGACAATAGGGGCCGCGAAAAGGCCTTGAGCAAGGATCTCCAAGACGAGAAGAACCTGCTCAAGAGCGCCGCCGCCGCCCAAATTGATTACGAAAAGGGGTGAAAATCTGGACTGGACGCCTCATCCATGCTGCAGAGAAACTCACGGCAAAATTATCATCCATGGGCCTGTCAAACTTCAGGTATTCCTCCGAAGAAAGAATATCCTCGAGCGCCAGGTTGACTATGTTCTTCGAAAGCATCATTGATGCTCTGAAGCTGCTTCAGTCTAACCGGGCGACCCAATTGGCCAACGAGTCCCGCCAGCTTTGCCGGGCCGTCCTCCGCAAGTTACTTATCAAGGTGGTGCATAATAATCCTGGCATCGACCTCTCCAACATGCTCGGCCGCCTGCCAAAGGACGCAAATCTCGAGGCACTTGAGGAGCTTGTCGCGCCTATCCTTGAGAAGTTGGATTCAATCAAAAGGGTCGAAGACCAGCACAGAGATTAACTGCTCCACCTCTTCTTGCCGTCGCCATTCCATGCCAAAGACAATTAAGTCTTAAGTTAGAACTGTGGCAACGTATTAGTGTAATATAACTTGCTTATGTTTGGGTACATGTATGCTATCTCCCTTGTCTGGTTCCTTTATGTATGGAGTTCACCCTACGCTTACTGAAAAACTTGCCAGAGCGCAACCTGCCGCGAACGCTGGGTGCGGGACTTCAGCAGCCTACTAGAGGTGCAGCGGCCGGCAAGACTCCTTGGCGTTCTCAGCGCAGCCACTTAAATCGTTGAGCGGACTCGAAACAAAATAAGGGCGCAACCGATTACAACAAGGGTTCCTTCGCGTGCAGGTTTTCCATACAAAAGTCAAAATCGTCCAAGGAAAATAACTTTACAATAAAGGAAATTTGCCCTAAGTTTTAGAACTTAGCTTTCTGTCGCCGTCCTTCCTCCGGTAAGCGTCAATTCTGAACGTCACCAACTGGTACCCATATCCTCCTCCCCCCCGGCAAACGTGCACGCGAAGAACCCTTCTGTCTTTTGAGAAAAAGAAAGAAGAGAAAATAAAGATATGAAACCTTGGCGGTTCGTTACAACTTACCGGGAGCAAGTGTCATACAACTTCTTACACAAACATGCATATATATATATAAACATGGAAATCAATAAGGAACTGCACAACACTTAAACTTAGTCATCTGGGCTCAGGGTCTGCGTCTGGCTTTGTACAAAGGATTACATGCCTTGCCGGCAAGACTCGTACAAAAAAGGGGGTTGCCGGGGGCCCCCGGCAACCTCGCCTTATGGGTAGAACTTGCGAAGATGTTCGATATTCCAGGAATTGCTCACTGGAACGCCATCTTCGGTCTCCAAGCGGACAGCGCCGGGCCTGGTGACTCGTACTACCCGATAAGGGCCTTCCCACTTCGGCGTCAACTTGTTTGAATTCTTGGCGGACTGAATCCGCTGAAGAACAAGGTCGTCTTCCTCAAGGCTTCGGGCATGAACTTTACGGCTATGGTAGCGGCGCAAAGCTTGTTGGTAGCGTGCAGCTCGCACAGCAGCCTGAAGACGATTCTCCTCAAGGAGCACAACATCATCTTGTCGCAGTTGCTCTTGCTCAAGCTCATCATAAGCGAGCACTCGAGGTGATCCGTACGTGAGTTCTGTGGGGAGAACTGCTTCCGCTCCGTAGACCAGAGCGAAGGGTGTCTGGCCGGTGGCTCGATTTGGTGTCGTTCTGATTGACCAAAGAACCACTGGCAATTCATCAATCCAGCATCTTCCGCACTTTCTCAGCCTGTCAAAGGTTCTGGTCCTGAGACCACGCATCACTTTAGCATTGGCCCTCTCCGCTTGACAGTTGCTTCTCGGGTGAGCAACAGAGGCAAAACAAATTTTGCCGCCAAGGTCTTGGATGTACTGCATGAAGGTGCGACTTGTGAATTGCGTGCCGTTGTCGGTGATGATCCTGTTGGGCACACCGAAATGGCAAACTATCCCTTTAAAAAACATGACGGCTGATTGTGCTGTCACCTTCCTCACTGCTTCCACCTCCGGCCACTTTGTGAACTTGTCGATAGCAACATACAAGTACTCAAAGCCCCCGGTAGCACGGGGGAAAGGGCCCAGTATGTCGAGCCCCCAGACCAAAAATGGCCAGGAGAGAGGGATTGTTTGAAGAGCTTGAGCTGGCTGATGCGATTTCTTCGAATGAAACTGGCACGCTTCACACTTGGTTACTAGTGCAGTTGCATCCTGGAGAGCGGTGGGACAAAAAAACCTTGCTGGAATGCTTTCCCGACAAGTGCTCTTGATCCTATGTGTGAGCCACATACACCTCCATGTATCTCTGCCAACAGCTCTAGTCCATCTTCCCGAGGAATACACTTCAATTTCACACTATTTGGTCTCTTTCTGTACAGGACGTCATCGACGAACTTGTATATAACAGACCGACGGGCTACTTTTTCCGCTTCTTCCTGTTCTTCAGGGAGTTCTCCTGCCTGAAGGAAATGGACAATGTGTTGTGCCCATGCTGGAGCCTGAGGCTCGACAGCTAGGACTAAAGGCATTTCCTCCACCGGGGGAACATTTCTCTCGACAGCGAAAGCGTGAGGTTCCGCCGAAGCCTGTCGTTCCCTGGCAGGTTTGTCGTTGATCCCGGCAGGTTCCTTGCCGGCGGCTCCGGGGAGCTCTGCCAGAAAGTACTGTCCAATATTCAACTTTCTTCTCTTTTCTTGCCGCATTGATGGCGCCACGGATGGTTGAGTCAAATGGAGCACAAAAGTTCCTGGTTCCACAGGCAACTTGAGGGCGGCGCGCCTTGACAAGTCGTCGGCAATACTATTCTCGGCACGAGGGATGTGCTTCATTTGCAGACTGTCAAAGTGCTCTTCCATTTTTCTCACCTCATCCATGTAGGCTTGCATCAATGGACTCTGATAATTCTTGTTAACTTGCCTGACGACAAGCTGCGAATCGCCTCTGATGACGAGCTTCTTGATACCAAGGTCTGCCGCGATCCTGAGACCGGCAAGCAAGCTCTCGTACTCCGCGGTGTTGTTTGTCGAACTCTCCCGGGGAAAATGCATCTGGACTACGTACTTGAGGTGCTCTCCGATGGGTGTGACAAGCAGCACGCCAGCACCGGCGCCTTGCAGCGAAAAAGCCCCGTCAAAGTACATAACCCATTGCTGATCAATTTCCTTGCCGGGGAGAATTGTTTCTTGAACCTCTTCGTCTGGCGTTGGGGTCCATTCCGCAATGAACTCTGCCAAGGCCCTGCTCTGAATTGTCGGAGTGCTTTCAAACTTGAGACCAAAGCTCGACAACTCCAACGCCCACTCCACAATCCTGCCGGTTGCTTCTGGATTTTGCAAAATCGGTTGCAACGGAAAGCGAGTGACGACGGTGATTTCATGTGCTTGAAAATAATGGCGCAGCTTCCTCGAGGCCATAAGGAGGCCGAAAAGCAACTTCTGCATGCCAGAATATCTTGACCTAGCTCCTTGCAAAAGAGAGCTAACAAAATAAACTGGGCGCTGCACCACCTTTTTCTTCTGCACTGGTTCTTCTGACTGCACAGATCCTGTCTTGCCGGGATCAACCCTTGTCGAGGAAGATCCTGCCGCGTCACCTGACGGTCCTGCCACTGGTGTTGCTTCTCATCAGCTTCTCTCTGCGCCACTAATGCAGCACTAACCACTTGATTTGTCGCTGCCAGATATAGCAGGAACGGCTCTCGTGGTTTAGGCGCGACTATTGTCGGCGGAGAAGAAAGGTATTTCTTCAAATCTTGCAGCGCAGCCTCCGCTTCCGGAGTCCATTTCATTGGACCTGCCCTCTTCAAATTTTTGAAAAAGGGCAGGGCGCGCTCAGCAGATTTGGAAATAAACCTGCTTAGAGCAGCAACACAGCCGGCAAGACGACGGACATCCTTGATGCGTCTTAGCGCTTCAATCTGCTCAATAGCTTTGATCTTGTCGAGGTTCGCTTCGATTCCCCATTGAGATACAAAGAATCCGAGAAGCTTGCCGGAAGGAACACCAAACACGCACTTCTCAGGATTGAGCTTTAAGTTGATCTTGCGCAGATTTGCAAATGTTTCTTCCAGATCTTGTATGAGCGTCGCCTTGTCCTTGGTTTTAACCACTATGTCATCCATGTATGCCTCCATATTTCTATGGAGCTGAGGCTCAAAACCAATTTGGACCGCTCTCGCAAATGTAGAACCAGCACTTTTCAACCCGAATGGCATTCGTATAAAACAATACGTACCACATGGGGTGATAAATGCGGTCTTTTCTTCATCTTCTTTTGCCATGAAGATCTGATGATACCCTGAGTAGGCATCAAGGAAGGACAGTAGATCACAACCAGCAGTGGAGTCCACAATCTGATGGATGTGCGGCAAGGGAAAAGGATCTTTTGGACAGGCTTTATTGATATCGGTATAATCGATACACAGCCTCCATTTCCCATTCGTCTTGCGCACTACAACCGGATTAGCCAACCAGGTTGGGTGAAGTACTCCTCTGACCAATCCTGCCACCTCCAGCTTCCTGATTTCTTCGGCAATGAATTCTTCCCGCTCCAAGGCTTGCTTCCTGACCCTCTGCTTGACGGGCCGCGCGTGAGGACAGACAGCAAGGTGGTGCTCAATTACCTCCCTGGGAACACCGGGGATGTCAGATGGTTGCCATGCAAACACATCGACATTCACCCGCAGGAAGGCAATGAGCGCGCTTTCCTATTTGTCATCAAGGGTGGAACTTATGGTGAAAGTTCCTCCCATTCCGTCCTCTTTGACGGGCACCTTCTTGGTCTCTGGTGGAGCGGCCTTGGATCTCTTGTTCTTGCCAGTGGAACTCTCTGGTGCATCCTCAATGGAAGCGCAGCACTCCTAGGAGGTGCGCTTACCGGAGTTCGCTCCAAGATTCTCGCCGGTCTTCTTCTTCCCCCCGGGAGTTCTAGCGGCAGGAGCAGATGCCTTGACGGCAGGTGCTGCAACTGCTTCCCGGTAGAGTTGGTCGGCACAGATGAGCGCATCATTCTTATCGGAATGGATAGTAATGACACTCAATGGTCCGGGCATCTTCAAAACATTATACGCGTAGTGTGATGCCGCCATGAACTTAGCCAGCGCTGGCCGACCAAGGATCCCATTGTATGACATAGGGATCTTGGCGACATCAAACACTACCTTCTCGGTCCTGTAGTTGAGCTCGCTACCAAATGTCACCGGTAGCGTAATCTTGCCCTTTGGCTGGGTTCTTCCTGGATTAACCCCTTGAAACATGCCCGTTTCTTCGAGATATTCATCAGGAATTTGGAGCCTCTTGAGCACATCCGGTGAGATTAGGTTCAGCCCGGCCCCACCGTCAACTAGCATTTTCATCACCTTGAGGTCGCGGATTGTTGGTGCGACCAACAATGGCAAGCACCCGACCGTGGTTGTGCGATCAGGGTGATCCTCGGCGTCGAAAATGATAGGCGTGTTGGACCACTTCAGGGGCTTACATGCATCCAGTGAAGGCTCTGTTGCATTGACTTCTCGCACCCACTGTTTGAGCCGACGGTGGGAAGAATGAAACGAGGCGCCCCCGTCGATACACATGGCCTCTGTAGCTTTCTGGAATTCTTGCTCACTGGACTCATCATCTTCTTCTTTGTCATGGCCTCGAGCGGGCCTCTCCCTCTGTTGCTTGGCCTTGCCGCGGCGACCCCCTCGGCCACCGCGCTTCTTGCCGGACCCCTCAGCACCGTCATGGGCCTTCTCCTTATCTCGCCTTTCATACTCAGCCCTCTGCTTCTTGACAAGCTGTTCAACTTGCCGGCAGTTTTGGAGATCGTGACCCTTGGTGCGATGGATCTTGCAGTACTGCTTGCCGGAGTTTTCCGACTTGTCGGCAGCCGCCAAGGCCTGGCATGAGGAGCACCCGGCAAGTTCCTTGCTAGGGTCGTCAACCTTGGCCTTCTTGGCGGCGCCGAGGTTGCCGGATTCCTCGACAGCAAGCACGGCCTTGCTTTTGCGCTTCTTGTTCCGCCGCCGGCCTTTCCTTGATGGGGTTGCAGCGTCTTCGTCTTCTAATTCGCTCCCCGCGCCAACAGCCTCGCCAGGGAGTTTCCTCCCCTCTTCAGCTCGGGCACACTTGTCGGCCAAAGCGTAAAGCTCGGCAATACTCCTGACTTTGTTCATTGCCAGCTCTTCTCGCATTCTGCGGTTACGCACGTTCTGGTGAAACGCGCTAACAACAGCGGCAGGGTGAACGTCAGGAATATTGTACTGCACCCGGCTAAATCTCTGCATAAACTTGCGCAGGGGTTCGCCCTCCTTCTGAGGGATGATATGGAAATCACTCTCTTGGCCAGGTGCTTGGTGGCCTCTGACAAAGGCACCAACAAACTGATGGCACAGATCTGACCAAGAAGGAATAGAATTCTCCGACAGATGCATCAACCACGACCTGACGTTGGGTTTGAGCACCAATGGGAAGTAGTTGGCAAGTATCTTGTCATCTCGGCCCCCGGCAGCCTACACCACAATGGTGTAGATGCTCAGGAACTCCGAGGGATGAGTCTTGCCGTCATATTTCTCCGGGACCTCTGGCTTGAAGGTTCGGGAATTAGGCCACTGGACTTGCCACAGCTCACGGGTAAACACTGGAGTCCCTACCTCGTAAGGCAAGTCACCTGCGTCCCATGGCGCAGGCTCGTCGACAGCCGGCCCTGCGCGCTTATCAGATTGATAGCGCGCTTCCCGTCGCCGCTCGATGGTGGTTCGAGCGTCCTCTTTGCCTCATTCCCGGAGAACTTGATGTTGGTCGCGGCGCATCCGTGGATTGGATGACGCCGTGGAATCATCATCACGGTGATCGACCTGCTGGGTTGTCGACCGCCGCTGGTGTCGCGGAGGGGAGTGCACCATGGTTGCACCACCTTCGGGTTTCTCCACATCGGCTCGCGCCGGACTGATGGGCCGCCGCTGTGAGGGCCCTTCCTCCTGTGGCCCATCTTTGTTGGCGAAGCCAATGAGGCTCTGGATAGTAGCTCGCCACTCCTCCATCTTCTCCGGAGCTGGAGGGAAATCGAGGAGCAGCTGCGCACCTGCCAAGGCTTCCGCTGGCGTAGGCGGCAGCGACAGGTGCGAGGTATGTGAGGTGCTCTGACTCATAGCCATGTTAGAAGGAGCACCGTCACGGTCACGCGATCGCGCGCCACCTCCGCCGGCAGCTCGGTGTGCATGCTGGGCCCGCGCACCTTGGGATCGATGCGCAGAAATCTTTTCATGGGGACGCCCTGAACCACCAGCGCCATGACGTTGCTCATCGTACACGGCCTGGGAAGGCCATGACGGTGGCGCCGGCGCGGGAGCCCCAGAAAGCGTCCTCCGATCTCTGGAATTCGTTGTGCCACCCGTAGGCAACACAGCTCCATCTCTGGATCCAGCGGCGTGTGGGTTAGCGCTGCCGCTGCGAACGATGCCGCTCGCCTGGCTTGGATCACCGGGACGCCGTGGAGGCTCTAATCCTCTTCCTTCTGCACCCACTCCATCGCCCGTATGCGAGGGCACAGGCAAAACGGACGTGGATGGTTGCACCATTGCGGCGCTCTTCTTCTTGGGTGGCATGATGATGAAGATGATGAAGAAACTAAGGCGCCGATCACTGGATCAGGTTCACACAACTTACCTTCCCCTACCTGGCGCGCCAAAGATGTCGGCGTGCGACACCTATGGGACCCTCAAGGAATCCCTTTATGATTCGACAGGGGGAGAGGTATGCGCAAAGAGCAGAACCAACGATCGACGTGGGCAATTTTACCCAGGTTCGGGCCACTAATCAGCGTAAAACCCTACTCCTGCCTTGTTTTATTATGAATGTTCTTGAGCCCAGGCTTCAGGAGCGCTTGCAATGAACAATACGTTCAAAGAGCAGCTACTCATGCAGAATGGGCCAGAAGATCCTCTCCCCTGTAGCAGTTGCCTTGGGCCTCCTTTTATATGCTCAAAGGGGTCACCACAGTGGCAAAATGTATATACATTGAGGTGTAAAGTGGCTACAGGGTTATCATACCTAACCACTGACGGATTAGGACGAACGCATTTAATGCACCGTGAGGTGTCCATTTAGGTGTCCTCACTTTCTTGGGGATGGAAAAAGGGGCCATCCCATCAGCACCACCAACCAATGCTCTGGGTGCATGTCGCTCCAGGCCGTGGGCTCGACGGCGGGTGATGGCATCGAAATGGTGGCCGATCACAAAGCTGAGGGTTTCCGGCGGTAGTGGTTGTATGTGGACGGCGCCCAGTTCAGCCCCTTGCTACAGACTCCCACATCTCCGGCAGTGGCGAGCTCCGGATGGGCGCACGAGAGGCTTTCTGACCCAAGGCTGGTGCAGGTCATGGCGAGGATGGCCGGCCTGAGGGTGGCGGAGGTGACGGCAGCAATGGTTGTAAAGGAGTTCCTCCACCGGCGCATCGCTCCCCTCCAGCGCCATTCTCGCCCCATGTGGGCCTTCTCCGGCCTAGAAGACACGATGCGCCTCCAAACGGGTCGCCTGCCTCCTGACATGCTGAAGGAGATAGTTCACATCCTAACTAGCGAAGTGTCAGGCGAGCTCTCCGAAAAGGGGTACCCCTTGTACAACTACACCAGCGGGGAGGCCTTCGCAAGGAGGATGCCGTTCTTCGACCAGTGGGGACTGCTCCCCAAGGGCCAGGAGGGGCCTCGGGACAATCCCTTCTTGGTGGTCCCCGTGCCGGCGGGCTACGCGTGTGCGGCGCCCTCGGCCATGGCAAAGGGGGGAGGCAGTGAGACGCCTCTTTAGGCCGCTCGGTGGCACGTTGCTGTACTGTCGGACTCCGGCGGCTCCACCTTGATCGGGGGTGGGGCGCCTGCCCCCGGTGCAGTGAATGGCGCACAGAGCCTTAGGTCGACGATCCCTAGCCACGTGCTCCCAGGGTGTGGGCTCAACGGGAGAGTGATGTGGGCACGCTGTCGAGGGTGCTGAAAAAGAGGAAGAGGGTCGCCAAAGATGAGTAAGCGGTCCGGCTCCCCCTCTTCCCTCATGCACGATGTGCGCTCATGAGCTATCCCTTCTCGAAGGTCCTCCTGAGGCGAGTGAACGAAGGAGCTCCCGGGACGAGTGGCAACCTCCCCGCCACCTGCCGTGGATGCGAGGCGCCGTGTGAGCGCGCCTGGTGATGGCGCCGCAGTCGAGCCTGGGCGGAGGGGGCCTCCTCTACCGATCGCTGAAGACGCGAGGCCGGGGGCGATCATGTGGCCTGCACTTAACGCGGCCAGTCCCACGCGCGCGGAGGCGATCGCTGCTCCCCGGCGAGCCGCTTCGCTGCCTCCATGATGTTCTCTGCTGAGGTCAGCACTGAGCTGGCGAGGGCCGGGCCAGCGTTCACCGCACCTGCGCTCACCAGCGCCCGAAAAGCCGCAGGCTGGCAGCTCCCTGCGCGGGGGGGGTGCCACATCCTCCAGGTACAGCTCCCCGAGCCAGAGGTACAGATAGGGAGCCGCCCAGCCTCCAGCCCCCGGCGGACGCGGCCATGCCTACTCGTGCCTCGGACGGTGGTGGTGTCGCGAGGCTCGGTCCTGGCCAGGCCCTGGCGCTCGCGAGTGGCCGAGCGACCGTCCGGCACGATCTCCTTTAGGATGTGAAGCGCGCGATGGGCCGGCTCGAGGTGTAGCTCCACGACATGGATGCACAACTTGAGGACGAGCGCCTACACTTAGCGCGCGGGTGGCACCAGCTCGAAGTCGCCGTCAAGTTCAGCTAGCTGCAGCACGAGTCTGCGCGCTCGAAGGAGAAGGGGCTTACTACCACGGCGAAAGAGGTCTGCGAGCATGCTCTCGAGGAGGCCGAAGCCGCGGACCAGTGGCGTGAAGCGGCGAAAGCCCGTGAGCGGGAGCTCCTAGCTTTGAACGCCGTCTTGGAGCAGCAGATCCGAGGGTACAGAGCCACCCTCTCCGCCCCCGTGGAGGGGCCATTGACACGAGAGGCGAGTCTCCGGACTCTTTAGGAGGAGTTGACGATGGTGTTGTCCGAGCAAAGCCTAGAGCACGAGTGTCTTGATGTGCTGGAGCACCAGCTGACGGTCGCAGAAGCTTCCTTGGCCCAATGTGAGGAGGATGCCAAGGCCTCCCTAGCCTCCCGGGAGGTGAGGATCTAGGTGGACGTTGATGAGAGGTTTGCGAGCGCATGCCAAGCGCTCCTTGAGGACCATCGCAAGAAGCTAGAGCTTCAGGAAACCCGTTTCCGCACCACGCGCGGAGAGCTGAAGGGCGAAATCAATGCCCTCATGAAGAAGCTGGCCGAAGTGGACAAGCAGCAGAAAACCGTGCTGGACGCCCGAGCCGTCGCCAAGGCCGATCTGGCAGCACTTGATGAGCAGGTGGTGAGCGTCACCTCCTTCATGGAAACAGCGGCGGACGAGGTGAACTTGGCTCGGGGGCTGGAGCACACGCGCATCGAGATGTTCCATTATCTCGAGCGGCGGGCTCGCCATGCTGTAGGCTCCATCTGCAAGGGGAGCGTCTCCAGTCCGCTTATGCCCGATGATGCCGGCTACCTTGATTTTTCACCAGGGTCATGATGCGGCTCGAGGAGGGCGTGGGGAAGGTGGGCGAACTTGTCGAGGAGGGGAGCCGCGACCTTCTTGCCCGAGCGTTGACGCGTGTCTTCAGCCACCTCTTCCGATCCGACACTGACTTTGATTTCGAAGCCATGACGGCCCCCGTCCCAGCAGCGATTCGCGATGACCTTGGGGTGTGGGTGGAAGATTATGTGGACGCACTGAGCGCGCCGTTCGCCTCTGATGACCTGTAACGACCCGAGACCGACGCTCCAGACGCCTTCCATGTTTTTGTCGTAGCCGCTTTAATTATTTTTGCTTGTTGCATTTCATCATGTCATCATGTGCATTGCATCCGCATGTTTTCATAAAAACTCATAGTCGTTCTTGGTTGTCGCTCCTCCCTTTGTCTCCGTTGACCTTTTTTCAGGCCTCTTTGTCTTTGCCGACCTCTCTCAGACACCCTCACGTGTGTCCGAAACTTCCCCGAACCCGAACCGCTCGGTCATGATTGATGGATTCGGATCATTCCCAAACATCTGCCAAGTATCTTCAGTTTCTTTGTTTGGACTCCCCTGGCCTATTTATTCTTGACCGTCCGATCTAAATCGGAGAGTCCAAAACTAACTCCAAATCCCTCCACCTACTATCAATAGCAGATCAACCCTAGACCGGCTATCCCATCCATCCATCCTTTCCCGTCGCGCCGCCGCCAACCCACCTCGTCTCCTCCTCATCTTCCCCACCGAGCCAACCACCATCCATCTTAGATCCACCCCCTCCAACCGCAGCCTCCGACCACCTCCCGTGATTTCCGCGCCACCCAAATCCCTAGCAAGCCGCAGCCTCCTCCTTCCCGCGCACGCAGCCAACCCCGAGCGCCGCCCTCACCCTTGAGCTCCAATGGAATCACGCCCCTGGATCCTCTGCTTCGAGCACCTCCATGGAGCCAAGCTCCTGCGCCTCTGGTTGTTCTTCCAGAGGACCAGTAGAGCTCACCCGCCTCCTCTGCCTCGTCCCATCGCCGTTCGTCGACCGAACCAACAGCAAGTGTCGTCGGCCCTTCCGATTTGCCCTGCTTCCCCCGCCAGCTTCTCTTTCTCTCTCGATTCTCTCAACTCTCTGTTCTCTTCCCATGCAGGAGCCATGGAAGCCATGGCCTGCTCGACCTCGAGGTCCCGACACCGTCGTCTCCTACATCCGCTGCCGAGCCAAGTCCCGCTTCCCTCCCTGCGCCTTCGCCGCCCCGCCAAGTCCTGCGCCATGGACACACGTGCCAGCCCGAGCCCCCAGGTCGGCGCGGCCGTTGACCTGCTCTCTTCGGTGACCTCCGAGCAGCACCACCTGTCGGATCTGCTCGAGCTCGCCGCCCCCTGCGCCTCAAGTCCCTCCCGCAGGTGCCCCAAGTCCAACGCCGCCTCACCCTACCTTGCAGCGAGCCCCTGCTTGTGTTGACCACCTGCAGCTCTACTCGAGGACCAGCGCCAAGTCGTCCGCGTGAGGCCTCCTCTGCCTCGCTGGCCTCCACCGTCATCCAGCAGGCCAAGGCCAAACTGCTCATGCTTCCGAACTGAGAGCCTGATGTGAGCAGCCACCCAAACCCCCCTGTGCACTGTTGGGCTAGCCAGTTTCGTCCCGTGTCATATTTTTTTTCTCTGGACGAATTTGTCTATTTTTTCAGAGATGTCAGTTTTGCAGAAAAAACCCTCCATGTTCATGCATTAATATCTCACAAACCATGCATCGGAATTAAACAAACCTTATATGTAAAATGCTTAGAATTTCATCTAGTTTCATAATTTGCAACTTTCATCCATGTTAAAAATGTTTAAAATGCTGTTTGCATTCAATTTGCGAAATGACATGCCAAAATGGTTAATTTCATAACTAAATAACCGTAGCTCTGAATTAAATAAACTTTATATGTACATGGGGTAGAAAAATGTGTAGGTTGACATGGTGGCATTACTTTGCATGTTTAACAAATCTAAAATTGAGTTTTTTGTCAGAACAGTACCAAATTCGAAATATGCACATGGGGATTTTCCGGAATTGTTGTTTGTCGTTTCAGGCCTCTTTTAAACTTGTCTAAATAGTTAGATTAATTATGCTTCATCTCTTGCCATGTTAATCAACATTTAATATTGATGGGTAGCATAAATGAGAGTGAACTAAATATTTGAATGTGGTGTTTCGTCAATATGCAACTCGTTGCATATTGAGCTCCACTTAATTTGTAGTATTGTTTGTTGCACTTTGCCACGCCATGACTCATTAAACCGGACCTGCATCATACTTGGTTGCACATCATGCCATGTTTATGCTTGCTGGTTTACCATGTTGTTTGCTTCTTTCCGGTTGTGCTTCTTCTCGATAGTTTCGGTTACATTGCAATTGTGAGGATTAGTTCGACTACTTTGGCTCGTCTACTTCATGGATTCAGTCTTCTTCCTAGCGGGATTTCAGGCAAGAAGACCGTTACCCTGGATACCACTACTATCTTTGCTTGCTAGTTGTCTCGATGCTATCGCTATGTCGCGCTACCTACTACGTGTTTATCAAGACTCCCAAATTGCCATGATAAGCCTCTAACCTTTCCACCATCCCAGCAAACCGTTGTTTGGCTATGTTACCGCTTTGCTCAGCCCCTCTTATAGCATTGCTAGTTGCAGGTGCAGTGCAGGTTGTTCCATGTTGGGACATGGTTATCATGGGATATCACAATATCTCTTATTTAATTAATGCATCTATATACTTGGTAAAGGGTGGAAGGCCTAGCCTTTTGCTTGGTGGTTTGTTCCACTCTTGCCGCCCTAGTTTCCATCATACCGGTGTTATGTTCCTTGACAAGCGCTCCTAACACATGTGGGTATATGGGGACCCCCTGACCATTCGCTTAGGCCAAAACTCCTCCAGCAAGGCCCAACTTTGGCTCTACCATTTGCCTAATAACAACTAAAATTTGCATAGGGACTTTCCGGACCCCGAGGATAATTAATCAACAACCCCGGGCCAGTGCTCCTCATGAGTGTTGGTCCAAAACAGAGCACCTTGCGGCGCCCCCTTGGTCCCTTGGGTCTCAGCCAACCGTAAGCTTCGCTTATCCGTCGTGGCCTGATATTGAGATACAAGCGGCTCCTGTCAGGGTGTCGGCACATCGGGAGGTCTTGCTAGTTTAGTTTTACCTTTGACGAGAGGCAGGTCCACCGGAATTCCTTATCGTAAGCATCATGTTCTTCATGGTGTGAGGATGTTCCATCGGATGTGTGTGGAATTTATAATGGACCACTTGGAGCACCCCTGCAGGGTTAAATCTTTTCGAGAGCCGTGTCCGCAGTTATGTGGCAGATTGGAAATTTGTAATATACGGTTGTAGAGAACTTGACACCAGATCCGAATTAAAATACACCAACCGCGTGTGTAACCATGACCGTCTCTTTCCGAGGGAGTTTGGGAAGAGCACACGGTGGGGTTATGATTGACTTGTAAGTAGTTCAGGATCACTTATTGATCATTACTAGTTGCGGCCGTTATGCATAGTAACTCTTCTTACTCTTGTACTCGTAAGTTAGCCACCATACAATGCTTCGTGCTTGTTGCAACCTCACCACTTATCCATTCCATACCCATTAAGCTTTGCTAGTCTTGATACCCATGGTAATGGGATTGCTGAGTCCTCATGACTCATAGATTACTACAAAAACAGATGCAGCTACAGGTAATGCGATGATCTGACGCGAGAGCGATGCTTGCTTGTTTTGGAGTTCTTCTGCTTCTTCTTCTTCGATCAAGGGATACGTTTCGGGTCGGGAGCCTGGGATTAGCAGGGTGGATGTCATTCTTCTTTTTCATTTGAGTTCATCCATAGCCGGATCCTGCTCTTTTTTTATGATGATTGCTATGTATCGATGAACTGTTGTATTCATGTTGTAGCTTGTGGCGAGTGTAAGCCTTTATCTTGTATTCTCATCTATTCAGTACATGATATGTTGTAATGATATCCACCTTGCTATGCTCGAAATGTGGTTGTGCCGCAATCATGAGTTTATCACGTGATTGGGATAGAATCGCATCTTGGGCGCTACAAGTTGGTATCAGAGCCTTACCGACTGCAGGAGCCCCCTTGATTGATCGAACCGTTGCCGTTGTTGAGTTTAGAAAAAAATATTTTGAGTCTAGTTATATCGGAGAGTAGGAATTCTTCTTACCCCTCATCCCCTTCGTCGCTCTAGTGAGAAATCGTGACGTACGTGTTTTTGTTTCCATTACTCTCCTTTTTCACTCAAATTTTTTTAGGATCACGCGGGTATTGTGGAATCGGTCCGATATCATTGTGACGGGAATTCTGTTCTTGGTGCCTCCTATCATTTAGGGGTTGTGGCAGTGTCCCGGGGAGTTGAGCTCCAAGGTGTTTTCGTCATAGCGCTTATCATATCAGTTCCGGAATACCAAAGGACGCCGACATCGAAAACGCTTCTATACTCTTTGTGGTGAGAGTAGTTTGGCACCACCCAGTACTAGGGAGAGCAATCAGATGTATTACCACAGCTAGTATAGTTGCTGTCTTTTGAAGGTCTGAGGTAGACAATTTCTGAGGTTCTTGGTTATGTGTTTATGGAGGCATTACATTTGGAGCGTAGAATTCTACTAGGAGTTGTGTGATGATATTTTGCTCCTTGTACTTGTTGTACCAGATTGCATAACCAAAAATTTTGGGAGTTTTTAGGTGGGAAGTCAAGTAGTTACCTAGAATATCTTTCCGACAGATGCATGATATCGGATTGGGTAAATCTCTATCATATGTATTTGTTTCCGGCTTATTCTGCAGGACAAATCCTTTGTTTTGTCTTGGTTGTGGTATTCGAGTTGCTTCAATTTCAAGTATTAATTCCATACCTTCCCTAAGCGGTGTCCTCATATTTCTATGTGGATGCTAATCCTTCTGGAACATTGAGATTGTCATGTCAATCCGTTTCAACCTGTGCACTTTTCTTCAAGTTATTCCATACAGGCGCCATTGAGAAGCCTGAGGATTCGCCCGCTCCATCCATCCCAAGTTGCATTTCTTTTTCCACCATCCCACCCTTTTTCTTCAAGGATTCAGATTTCTTAATCAAGTATCCATTTTATTCATGTGAAGTATCTTCATTCTTTTCAATCAATGTTCTTACCTGGTGATTCTCATGAAGATGCTCAGGAGCTACAAGTTTATCATTCTTCGTTCTCTTTTCTTCTCCGGTGGACTAAATTCAAGCTTTCGGTATTCATCATTTCACCTTCTTCAATTCACATGATTTCCATGTTGGAATTTCTTATCCAAGTATCTCTTGTTTATTCACCTCTCTCTATTCTTCTCCGGAGTGTAAAAGATATGTCAGAAGATTCGTGTTTCCATTCTCAATCCGTTCAAGTTATTTCGAGGTTGTTATCTCATTCAAGCCATTTAATTTAACCAGTGCAATCTCTCTTTTAAAAATCACTTCAACGGTGTATCTTTGAGTGGGCCCTAACCCACAGGTCTTTTCCCAGGATCTTGCCTGACTCTGCTATTTTTTACAGAGCTATTCTCAAATTCTTTTCAAAGTTTGACGTAAGAATGAATTGTCATCAGTCATATGCCTTCTCAAAGGTTGCTTTCAAATTCTTTTCATCGTTGGTTCAACCTTTCTATTCTTCATTCCGGAGTGCCTCAACAATTCATGGTGGTGTTTCTCATCGTCATTCTCGGATTTTGAAGACTGAAGAAGAGTTCCTCTTAAATCCTTACCCGTTCTTTCAAAGATGTGTAGTTCAACCTTGATGCCATCCTATCATAATCGTTTTCGATTGTGAGTATTCTTTTCACCCATCCGACACATTTCAGCAGTTGCTTTCCTTTCTCGATCATTCGAAGCCCATCATTTCTGAATATTACGCATTTTTACCTTTCATCTCTCATTCTCCAAATATTACCGGTGCATCGTTCAAGTATTCTCTAGCCAGGTTGTCATCTCTTCATTCTCTTGTATCTAAATTCACTCATGTATCTTCGTTTGTTTTCTAATTCTTCCCGGTGTTTTGTTATCTTTTTTTCATTCGTTTTTAACTTGTTACGACGGTTCGTTCAAGATTCCTCTTCCTTTGTTCTCGTATCAATTAATTCGTTCTTTCCAAATCCTACCGGTGGTTTGTTCAAGTTTTCCCAAGTTTGCGCTATATCTCTCCTCAATCCTTTTCAAGAAGAATAAGTAGTATGCCAAATCCGTTGCTTGTCATCAATTTAAATTGATGAAGGATACACATAACATAATTCTTATTCTTGTTTCATCCAAGAGATTAATTCCTTCCTTCGGAGTTTGTTCATGAGGAACAAATTCTCGGTTTCAAGTGCTTCATATTTTCTTACGGATTTCCAAGCTCTCTCAATTATTTCATCGTGAAGCTCCATCTAATTCATCACAAGGTTTTCATCTTGTTATTTTTCAACCTTCACTTCCTTCCTACCATTTATTTTCATACCGGAGTTCTTCCTGAAGTTTCTCATGGTGGTTCATCAAAGATTTCATTCATTCTCCAAGTCTTCATCAAGATTCTTATTGGAGGAGCTCAAGTATTCTTCATCTTGCATTTAGAAGTGCAATTCATTTTCCCTTATCTTTTGAAGTGGAGTTTTGCATGTCTTCGTTCTTATCAACTAACCAATCATTCGGTAGTGTCAGAAGTTCACCCCAAATTATTGAGATGCTTTCATAAGGCCACGTGAAGCATATCATTTGATTGTTAATTTTTCAACAACTCTGTTCAACTCTGCTTCGTAAGGATGCTCTTTCAATTTTGATTGGGAGAGTTGTCATTTTTTCTTCTCCGTTCTTTTCTTTCCAACTATCTAGTTTTCTATTCATTCATTCCGGAGGCATTGTGATGTTGCTCTCTTCGACCCATAATCTTGTTTTGTCAAGATCATGTTCTTTTCATCTTATCAAGTCTTGCCTCTCTTTTAAACCGAAGTGCTTCCCGAATTCTTCCTTTCTCATCTTGTTTCAACTGGAGTGGTTTCGAATCCTTACTTCTTCCTCGTGTCATTCTGCATCTCTTTGCAACCTCAAGGTTCTTTGGTTTCACTCGTTTGTCATGAAGCAACTTAGTTTTACCTCTTCCTCAACCTCTTCATCCGTGGCATCCCTAGATCTCGGGGCGAGATCTCTTGTAAGTGGAGGAGAGTTATAACGACCCAGGACCGACGCTCCAGACGCCTTCCATGTTTTCATTGTAGCCACTTTAATTATTTTTGCTTGTTGCATTTCATCATGTCATCATGTGCATTGCATCCACATGTTTTCATAAAAAATCGTAGTCGTTCGTGGTTGCCGCTCCTCCCTTTGTCTCTGTTGACCTTTTTTCAGGCCTCTTTGTCTTTGCCGACCTCTCTCTGACCCCCTCACGTGTGTCCGAAACTTCCCCGAACCTAAACCGCTCAGTCGTGACTGATGGATTCGGATCATCCCCAAACATCCCCCAAGTATCTTCGGTTTCTTTGTTTGGACTCCCCTGGCCTATATATTCTTGACCGTCCGATCTAAATCGGAGAGTCCAAATGTAACTCCAAATCCCTCCACCTACTATAAATAGCAGATCAACACTAGACCGGCTGTCCCATCCATCCATCCTTTCCTGTCGCGCCGCAGCAACCCACCTGGTCTCCTCCTCGTCTTCCCCACCGAGCCAACCACCATCCATCTCAGATCCACCCCCCTACAACCATAGCCTCCGACCACCTCTCATGATTTCTGCGCCACACAAATCCCTAGCAAGCCGCAGCCTCCTCCTTCCCGCGCACGCAGCCAACATCGAGGGCCGCCCTCTCCCTCAAGCTCCCACGGAATCGTGCCCCTGGATCCTCTGCTTCGAGCACCTCCATGGAGCCAAGCTCCCACGCCTCCGCTTGTTCTTCCCTAAAAGTGCGTTATATCGACTAGACGGGGGGTGAATAGGCGATTTTTACAAATTCGTCACTGAGGAATTTCAAGGTGAGGAAATTCCTAAGCGACGAACTACTTAGCAGCGGAATAAGTTCTCAGATGCAAGCATAACAGAGCAGTAGCACAGTCATCATGATGAAATGAAAACAAGCACAGAGTACGAGTAGCGTAAACACAGGATAAGCAGGCTGAAGACAAACTGACTGAAGAAATTGAACTGAGGAAATTGAGAAAGTCTTCGGACAAAGTCTTCAAACAGTAATGATCAAATACATAGCAAGTATGCGAGGAAATGAAAGGGTTGAGGAAATAGAACCAGTAGCTCGGTGAAGACAATGATTTGGTAGACTAGTTCCAACTGCTGTGACAGTTGTACGTCTGGTTGGAGCGGCTAGGTATTTAAACCTGAGGACACACAGTCCCGGACACACAGTCCTCACCGTATTCTCCTTGAGCTAAGGTAACACAGACCTCACCCAAATACTCGTGGTAAGTCTTCAGGTGACTTCCAAACCTTCACATACTCGGTCACTCGGCAATCCACAATTTCCTCTTGGATGCTCTAGACCATGAGGCCTAACCGTCTGGAGGATGCACAGTCCTCAAAGGTAACAACCGTCGGTTCCACACAGGAACAATCTCTTCAGTGATGCTCAATCACTTTGGGTTTGTAGGTGTTTGGGTTTTTCCTCACTTGATGATTTTCGCTCAAAGTCCTCGGAGGATGGGATGCTCTAAATGACAAGTGTCAATCTATTTCTTGGAGCAGCCAACCAGCTAGTGGTTGTAGGGGGCGGCTATTTATATCCTAGGGAGCAGCCCGACATGATAAGACATAAACGCCCTTCAATGATATGACCGTTAGGTGGGTAGGGTATTTGGACAGCTGGCGCGTAGCACAGCAACGGTCGGAAATTTGAGTATCAAATTCCTCAGGGCTATCATGTTCCAATCCGCATTGGCGAATTCCTAACTCCTCAGTCAGAACAAATTCCTCAGAGAACAGAAGAGCTTCGTCTCTGTCACTGAAGAACTTGACTAAACTGTATGAGATTTCCAATGGCTTCACTCGAAAGGATTGGGTAGGTGTAGGATTTTGAGTTGAGCATCACTTGGAAACTTTTCCTTAGTTTTACCTCGACCCCCTTTAACAGTACGGTGTTTCCTATGACTCAAGAAGAAGAAAATGAAATTACGAAAACAAAAGTCTTCACGCTTCATAATCCTCGCATGAATATCAAGTCTTCAGGGTCACACCAATTTCTTCACTTTCAAAGTCTTCAAGAAAACCAAAGTCTTCAGTTGAAGACATTCATTTTTAGGGGTCGACATTCATCGTAAATAACAAACTCCTCATAGACTTATAGACCTGTGTACACTCACAAACACATTAGTCCCTTAACCTATAAGTCTTCAATACACCAAAATCACTAAGGGGCACTAGATGCACTTACAATCTCCCCCTTTTTGGTGATTGATGACAATATAGGTTAAGTTTTCAACGGGGATAAACATATGAAGTGTAAATACTGATATTGAGGAATTTGATTGCAAGATATAGAAGAACTCCCCCTGAAGATGTGCATAATTGAGGGATTTGCTTTGAAATAGCAAATGCACATTTTTGAATAATATCATGGAGATCTCCTCCTATATCTTGAAATTCATACACGCAATTAACATATGATATGAAGAATTTGAAATGCATGATGAAATATGGTGTCTGACGAAATTCAGCATGCGTGCATTATGCAGAAAAACAGAGCAAAAGTATCAGACCACCATAGGACTTAAGTTTACAACTCATCAGAGCAAACACCTCAGAAAAGCAAGAGTTGAAACTTAACAGAAATATAGCCCATATATAAGACCCGCTTGAAGACTAACTCAAATTTCTCCCCCTTTGTCATCGAATGACCAAAAGGGACGAAAAATGAGGACTAACGCCCCTGAAGAATATCATCATGATGTCGATGGAGGAGCGCCAGCATTGTTGGGGTCGTCTGTTGAGGTAGGGCCTGCCGCAGTGTCGTTCAAGTCTTCAGCTTCATCCGTCTCGCGCGATGAAGAATATGAACTGGCAACAAGCTGAGGAACTTTGACTTTCTTGAATTTCTTCGAAGGTGGCTGGGACCAGTCAAAGTCCTGTTGGAAGCCCATCTCCTTGAGTTCTTCAGCACTATGAAGATTAGACAGAATCGCCCAAGTGCGGTCAAAGACTTCATGCAAGTAGTAGTGATTCTTCTTCACAGTATTTTGAGTGACTGTCATGTTCTGAAGAATTGCACCAAACTGACGCTTGACCCACTTGTGATTTCGATCAACTTTCTGATGAAGACTAAGGAGAAGTTCACGATTAGTCATCACATGCGGAGCCGTGGCTTGAGGATGATGTTCTGAAGCTTTGGCGGCAGAATCTTGAGTTGCAGAGTCATCATTGGTGGAATAGGAAGTAGCTTTGCGAAACTGTCCATCCAATGGACGAGTACCTTCATCAAAAACAGCAGCCTTGCCCTTCTCGTCAGCTGAGGAAATAGTCCGTTTGAGGACTTCGTTAGGGGGCAAATAGCTGAGATGATTTTGAAAGTCAGCCATGTAATGAATTGAAGACCTTGATCTGATGAATCTCATGATCCAGGGAGCATAAGGCTTCAACTCAAAAGGTGACAGAGCATCATTGGCCAAAGTCCTCATGAAGAAATCGTGGTAGTTGATAGGAATACCGTGAATGATATTGAACAACAGATTCTTCATAATGCCAACAACTTCTTCATCATCAGAGTTGTGGCCCTTGATTGGACTGAGGGTTTTGGTCAATATGCGATAGACTGTCCTTGCCACATAGAGCAATTCCTTGACGAGGAATTTGGTCCTTGGAGCTTGGCCTGGCTTCAAAGGCTTCATCAGCACTTGCATCAGATGATCAGACAATTCAGGTTCAACATAGAGAAGCCTTGCACCTTCAGTGGGAGGACAGACTGGAACGGCATGAAGCAATTCAGAGGCCGGTGCTTTGAAATGAGTATTATCGGTCATCCAGTCCAATACCCATGAATTGACATCATCAACATTTCCAGTAATGTGCAGCGTGGCGAAGAATTGAAGAATGAGTTCTTCATTCCAATCGCAGATGTCGGTGCAGAAATTGAGTAACCCAGCGTCATGAAGAACACTGAGGACTGGTGTGAAGCAGGGCAGCGATTCCATATCTACATGAGGAATTTGCTCATGATCAAAGATCTTATCCTTATCAACCAACAATGAGGAGTAGAAGTTCATCTGGCTTGCAGTCCAGAAGCGCTTGCGACGAAGACGAGCAGAGTCATAGGGATTGTAGTCAGTGAAGAATATGTGCTCATTGAAGAAATCCTCAGCATTAAACTTCTGCTTCTTGGAGTGAGGGTTCTGTGGCTTGGGCTGAAGATTAACAGTTGAAGAATTTACAGCCTCTTGAGGTATAGCCACTGAAGCCACAGGCTGAGGAATTTCAGCAGCAGCCTTGGCCTCCATTTCTTCAGACATATGTACATCAGCGCTAGTGACTGGAACTTCTTCAGGAATAGAATGAAGTGAAGCTTGACGTTCATCAGAGCCCGTATGAATTTCTTCAGTTTGCACAGGGGTCTGAGGAACATGATGTAGAGGGGTTGTCAGAGGTGAATTGGGGTGATGACTTTCCCAAAAGTCATCATTCAGAATAGGTGTTGTAGAACCAATATCCACATCCTCTTCTTATTCAGTTCCTTCGATGCCTGCATCTTCAGTTGTGAACTGAGGCATGGGCGATGATACCAGTGGGGTTGAAGGGAAAGTATCCACTTCAATTTCTTCATCCATCTGCTCTGTCGAAGCAGCAGAAGGAACTTCTTCATCAGATTTACTTGGAATTTCATATTCCTCACCAAAGGGAATGATCTCCTTTGATGGCATGCTTGATATTGGAATAGCATCAATTGGGTTTTCAGATGAACTCGTCAAAGTCTTCAATTTCTTGGGGGCTGAAGACTCTGAAGATGCAGATGCTTTCCTTTTCTTCACAGCTGCTCGCTCCGCAGCCTTGGTTTTCTTCGCTTCTGATGCAGAAGGAAGGTTGATGCTTGTCATCGGTGCAGGAGGAGCAGAGGAAATTGGTTGAATTTCTTCAGGCACAACTGATGCAGTTGCCCTGGCTTGTTCAGATTCCTCAGGCACAGTAGCAGATGCTTCAACTGGCCTGGATTGCTCTTCAGGCGCAATGTTGGAGGTTGCCCTGGCATTTTCTTCAGAGACTGGAATTTCTTCATCAGCTCTGGCGCTTTCATTTTCTTCAGCAGACTGAACAGATGTTCCAGTCTGAGGAAATTTGGGTTCCGATGAAGCTGCAACACTTGGAGTAAATCCTTTTGCCATTCTGACGAATCTGACTTTGGCACCTAGCCAATCTGCATGGAATGCATGAAATTCATCACTGAGTGCTTTGATCTCAGCCTGCATAGTCACAAGTTCTTCAGGAGACATTTTCACAACATTGTTCTTCAGAAAATGCTCCTTCTTGTACTGAGCCTTCTTCACCTGCCTGGCCTTTTCAAATTTCCATTTCTCTTCATTTATGAAGGCCGTCAACATGTGACTTTGACCAAGAGTGAGGTTTAATTCAGGCAAAGGTGTATTTGGATCCTTGTGCCAGAGATTGATGAAATCAAGGATCTTCCTTGGATCCAGCATGAGGGGCACAGCACTGCCTTTGCCTCTAGCGGCCCTTTGTTGTCGATCTCTGATGATCTCAGCTAATTCTTCATCATCAGCTTCGTCTTCGCTTGACGGAACCTGAAAGGTGACTTGCTTCTTGTGAGGACTTGGCCTTGTGCCTCGTCCAGCAGTGGCCTTTTTCTTCAGCAAGGTCGGAGTTGTTGAAGACTGAGGTGGAGCTGAAGAACTTGCAGAGACTCTTGAAGCAATTGAGATTCCAGTAGTCCTTTGGCATGTGGCAAGATGCACAGGTGCGGAGGACTTTGCAGGAGCAGCTGAGGATTTTGCAACCGAGGGAGTTGGAGCTGCTTTTGAGGATTTTGCTTGAGGAACATGTCGTGAGGGCTTTGAAGAGCTTGGCCATGAGGGCATTGCAGCTGAGGAACTTGTCTTGACAGCTGATTTCTTCAGCATAGCCTTCTTAGGCTTGATAGCAGAGGCCTCAGCGGCGGCAGCAACAGAATCTTCATTGAATTTCTTCACTGCCTCTTTAGCCACTTTGGCCATCTTGGCTTGACGCTTAGCCCACTCCTGAGGAAATTCCTCACCTCTTCTGATGCCAGTGGGATCAGCTTCTTGGCCAGGAGCCAATGGAGGTCTTGGACATGGAGGGTTAACAGCAAATTTCTTCATGTACTTGGGAGTGACATAGCGATATTCCCTCCATTCTCTTGCCCATCTCCTCTCAATCTTCTGAATGCGCACTTTGCGCTGATTTTTGTTCTCCTTGCCATGAGTTGCTTCATCAGGAGTACAATATTCATCATAGATGTCATCAGGGATCTCAAAAGAAGTATTTGTTTCTGGCCTCTTTCCTCCCTTCTGAGGTCTTTTACCATCAGCCATTTTCTTCACTTGAGGGTTTTGAACAATTAAATTTTCTGATGAGGTATGCAATTTTTCTTCTTTTGATCGAAGTCTATTCCATTTTCATCAGTGCATAGATGGCCATTTGTGGGCATAGGGATTTTGACGCCTCTGCATTCTTGCATACCGAATTTCCTCAGAACGTCCTTGAGGTATTTCTCTTGAGAAATGAAGATGCCATTGCGTTGTTGACGAATTTGAAGGCCTAAGAAGAATTTCAATTCTCCCATCATGGACATTTGATAATCCTCACTCATCATGTAAGCAAATTCGTCACTGTAATGTTGGTTAGTACAGCCAAAGATAATATCATCAACATATATTTGGCACACGAATAATTCATCATCATAGGTTTTGGTGAAAAGAGTTGGGTCGAGTGAACCGGGTTTGAAGCCTTTCTTCATGAGGAATTCCTTCAAAGTATCATACCACGCCCGAGGGGCCTGCTTGAGGCCATAGAGGGCCTTATTGAGTCTGAAGACTTTGTCAGGATGCTTAGGATCTTCAAAACCTGGGGGTTGAGCAACATATACTTCTTCCTCAAGCTTACCATTGAGGAATGCACTTTTCACATCCATTTGATATAAGATGATATTATGAAGGTTAGCATAAGCAAGCAATATGCGAATAGCCTCAAGTCTAGCAACAGGTGCAAAAGTTTCATCGAAATCAATTCCTTCAACCTGTGTGTAGCCTTAAGCCACAAGACGAGCCTTGTTCCTCACCACTAGGCCATTTTCATCTTGCTTGTTGCGGTAGATCCATTTGGTACCGATGATATTGTGCTTGCATGGGTCCGGTCGCTTGACAAGCTCCCATACCTTGTTCAGCTTGAATTGATGTAATTCCTCTTGCATTGCTTGAATCCATTCAGGCTCCATAAATGCCTCATCAACTTTGGTGGGCTCTGTGATGGACACGAAAGCAAAATGCCCACAAAAGTTAGATAAATGTGAAGCTTTTGAGCGAGTCAGAGGACCTGGTGCGTTGATGTCGTTGATGATTCTCTCAATCTGTACTTCATTTGCAACGCGGGGATGAGCAGGTTGACGACTTTGATTTGGCTCAGCATTTTCTTCAGAGCCATTTTCTTCAGATGCGCCAGCATGCTGTTCTTCATGTTCTGGAATGATTTCTTCAGCAGATTCTTCAGTAGGAATGACATCCTCAGTAGCTTTGAACTTGATGGTTTCCTCAGGCGTCTTTTCATCTAGCACAGGAGGTAGGTGCTCTCTTTGCGAGCCGTTAGTTTCATCGAACCGCACATCTACAGTTTCAACAACCTTGTTGTGATAGGTGTTGAAGACCCTGTAGGTGTGTGAATCCTTTCCGTAACCAAGCATAAAACCTTCATGTGCTTTCGGTGCAAATTTAGAATTGTGATGAGGATCTCTAATCCAACATTTAGCACCGAAGACTTTGAAATAACTCACATTGGGTTTCTTGTCAGTGAGGAGTTCATATGAGGTCTTCTTGAAGAATTTGTGAAGATATACCCTGTTGATGATGTGGCATGCAGTATCAATTGCCTCAGGCCAGAAGTGACGAGGTGTCTTGTATTCATCAAGCATGGTGCGAGCCATCTCAACAAGAGTCCTGTTCTTGCGCTCCACAACGCCATTCTGCTGAGGAGTGTATGGGGCAGATAGCTCATGAGTAATACCAAGTTCATCGAGATAGTCATCAAGACCAGTATTCTTGAACTCAGTCCCATTGTCACTACGTATATGCTTGATCTTCACGCCGAAATTCATCGAAGCCCTTGAGGAGAATCGTCTGAAGACTTCTTGCACTTTAGTTTTGTAAGTAATGACATGCACCCATGTGTAACGAGAATAATCATCAACAATGACAAAGCCATATAGAGATGCTGCATTTGTTAGTGTGGCATAATGAGTAGGGCCAAAAAGATCCATATGAAGCAATTCAAAAGGACGAGAAGTAGTCATGATAGTCTTCGAGGGGTGCTTGGCTCTGGTCATCTTCCCAGCCTCACAAGCCCCACAAAGATGATCTTTGAGGAATTTGACACCCTCGATGCCAATGACGTGCTTTTTCTTCATGAGCGTGTGTAAGTTCCTCAAGCCAGCATGACCCAGTCGTCGATGCCATAGCCAGCCTTCTGAAGCTTTAGCAAGTAGACAAGTGGCAGGCTGTGGTCCTGCAGAGAAATCAACAATATACAAGTCTCCTCTCCTAAAGCCTTCGAAGACTTTGGAATTGTCAGATTCCATGAGCACTAAGCAACGATATTTGCCAAAGACAACAACCATATCAAGATCACAAAGCATTGAGACAGACATGAGGTTGAATCCGAGGGACTCGACAAGCATGACTTTATCCATGTGTCGATCCTTTGAGATTGCAACCCTACCTAGACCCAATACCTTGCTTTTGCCTTTGTCAGCGTAGGTGATATGCTTCAAGTGTGATGGAGATAAAGGAGTGTTCATCAGTAAGCTCTTGTCACCGGTCATGTGATTTGTACATCCACTATCGAGGACCCACTCAGTAGCTTTGGGTAAATCATCCTGCAGATGAATTAGTGCATCTTACGAACTCATATACTTCATAGTGAAGAATATGACATCAAATTCATCAGACATATTTCATCACTTAAAGCAACATATGTATATATAGCAATGTGAGGACGTGAGAAATGAATAAATCATTTCTTCATGATTAGCTTGCGTCCTTTCAAGCATTTCAGGTCTCCAGCAAATTCTTCAGACGATTTAGTTCGTCTGGAGACCTGACCCTGCATAAGAGATTAGTTCTTTTTCTTCACCACCCACATCTGGAGGGGTGGCAAAGAGTTCATCATTTTGCGAGCTCCATAAGAGAAAGGTGGCATAGACGCCAGACCACTTCATTTCACATAAGAGGGGTTAGGGTAAGCATATGAATAAGCAGAGAAATTCTTCGAGGACTTATGAACATAATGATTTGAAGAATAATGCACATATTCATAGCCCTTAGGCTTTCCCTGCGAAACAGAAGTGTTAGCACGATGATGTTCATGTGAGGACTTGGATCCATGTGAGGAATTTGATCCATAAGAGGACTTGGATCCATATGAAGACTTTGGTTCATATGAAGAATTTGATCTGGGGTTCTTATTCTTCACAGGTGGTGTCATGAGGACATTCACCTGAAGACTTTCAAGGCACCTTTTGGGAACCCAAATTTTCTTCATAGGGGGACCATTCTTGCAGTTAGATCCAACATATCTAGCAAATACCTCACCATTCTGATTTTTAAACAGTTTATAGTTGGAGTCAAATGACTCATCAGAGGAATATGAGGATTCACAAATAAAGCCAGATAAAGTGGATGGATCTACGGGAGGTCCCTTCGCAGCAACCCATGAGGTTTTGGGATACTGCTCCGGTTTCCAGTAGGTTCCATCAGCATTGAGTTTCCTCTCAAAGGCAATACCCTCTTTCCTAGGGTTTCTATTCAAGATCTGCTTTTTGAGCACATCACAAAGAGTCTGATGCCCTTTGAGGCTTTTGTATATGCCTGCCACATACAATTCCTTCAACCCTGCATTTTCGTTAGTGATACTAGTGGTATCCTCAGATGAGGAATTTGTGACCACATAGATAGTTGAAGAATTTGCAGCAATAGAAGCATTTGAACATTCAGGTGAAGAATTAGCAGTTTCACGTTCAATGCATTTCAAGCATGGTGGAATAAATTCTTCCTGAGCGGAACTGATCTGTTGAGCAAGCAAAGAATCATTTTCCTTCTGAAGATCTTCATGACTCACCCTTAGCTTCTCAAGATCTTGCTTTCTTTGAAGAAATTAATAAGAAAGCTTCTCATGATCGGCTAGGAGAGTTTCATGACGACCTTGAAGATTGTCAAACTTAGACTGTAGTTGCTGAAGATTATCAGTCAGTGTTTGAGTTCGATCCATTTCCTCACCTAACAGATCATCGCTTTTGTCTAGCATATTTTGAACCTTTTCCAAAGCCTTTTGTTGTTTAACAGCAATATTAGCAAGTTTGGAATAGCTGGGTTTGAGGTTTTCATCAGATTCATCCTCACTTGATTCAGAGGAGGGATATTTGAATACCTTGGCACCTTTTGCCATGAAGCAATAGGTGGGAGCATAGTCATCGTTGCCGTCATCAGCAGTGTTGGGGAAGCCATTTTCCTCAGTGTTGAAGATGGACTTGCTAATATAAGCAGTAGAGAGGGCTAGGCTTGCCACACCAGAGTCTGACTCCTCAGATGCCTCCTCTTCCTCATGTTCCTCAGATTCAGCTTCAGAGTCCATTTCCTTGCCAATGAATGCCCGAGCTTTCTTGGAGCTGCTCTTCTTGTGAGATGAAGACTTTGAAGATCTTGACGATGAGGACTTTGAAGATTTCTTCTTCTTTGATTCCTTCTCCCACTGAGGACAATCAGTAATGTAGTGACCAGGTTTCTTGCATTTATGGCAAGTTCTCTTCCTGTAATCACGGGATGAGGAATCTAATTTCATGTCATCACCTCTTGAGGATTTTCCAAATCGGCCACGTCTAGAACTTCTGGAATTTCCTCACGAGCATTGCTAGCTCCTGACTCAGTTCTTCAGGATCACCAAGGCTGCTACCAGAATCTTCATCTTCAGATTCAGAGGCTGCCTTGGCTTTCAGTGCACGAGATCTACCATAGCTCGGTCCGTAGAGATCTCTCTTCTCAGCTAGTTGGAATTCATGAGTATTTAGCTTCTCGAGGATATCAGTAGGATCAAGTGACTTGTAGTCTCCATGTTCTTGAATCATCAGTGCCAGTGTATCGAATGAAGAATCGAGTGACCTCAGCAATTTCTTCACCACCTCATGGTCGGTGATGTCAGTGGCACCCAGTGCTTGAAGCGCGTTTGAAATGTCAGTGAGGCGATCAAAGGTTTGCTGAACATTTTCGTTGTCGAGTCTTTTGAAGCGGTTGAAGAGATTGCGAAGAGCGTCAACTCGAGAGTCACGTTGAGTTGAGAATCCTTCGTTGACCTTGGACAGCCTATCCCAGATAAGCTTAGCTGTCTCCAAAGCACTCACTCTGCCATACTGCCCTTTGCTCAGATGGCCACATATGATATTCTTCGCTTGAGAGTCGAGTTGCTTGAATCTCTTCACATCAGCAGCGTTTACGGAAGGAGTGACAGAGGGAACACCCTTTTCCACAACATACCAGAGATCGTTGTCAATTACCTCAAGATGCATGCGCATCTTGTTCTTCTAGTAGGGGTAGTCCGTCCCATCGAAGGTAGGACACCCAGCTGATACCTTGATCATGCCTGCAGTCGACATAACTAAAACTCCAGGTGGTTAAACCAAAATCACATAGAACAAGGGAGTACCTCGCTCTGATACCAATTGAAAGTGCGTTATATCGACTAGAGGGGGGTGAATAGGCAATTTTTACAAATTCGTCACTGAGGAATTTCAAGGTGAGGAAATTCCTAAGCGACGAACTACTTAGCAGCGGAATAAGTGCTCAGATGCAAGCATAACAGAGCAGTAGCACAGTCATCATGATGAAATGAAAACAAGCACAGAGTACGAGTAGCGTAAACACAGGATAAGCAGGCTGAAGACAAACTGACTGAAGAAATTGAACTGAGGAAATTGAGAAAGTCTTCAGACAAAGTCTTCAAACAGTAATGATCAAATACATAGCAAGTATGCGAGGAAATGAAAGGGTTGAGGAAATAGAACCAGTAGCTCGGTGAAGACAATGATTTGGTAGACCAGTTCCAACTGCTGTGATAGTTGTACGTCTGGTTGGAGCGGCTAGGTATTTAAACCTGAGGACACACAGTCCCGGACACACAGTCCTCACCGTATTCTCCTTGAGCTAAGGTCACACAGACCTCACCCAAACACTCGTGGTAAGTCTTCAGGTGACTTCCAAACCTTCACATACTCGGTCACTCGGCAGTCCACAATTTCCTCTTGGATGCTCTAGACCATGATGCCTAACCGTCTGGAGGATGCACAGTACTCAAAGGTAACAAGTGTCGGTTCCACACAGGAACAATCTCTTCAGTGATGCTCAATCACTTTGGGTTTGTAGGTGTTTGGGTTTTTGGGTTTTTCCTCACTTGATGATTTTCGCTCAAAGTCCTCGGAGGATGGGATGCTCTAAATGACAAGTGTCAATCTATTTCTTGGAGCAGCCAACCAGCTAGTAGTTGTAGGGGGCGGCTATTTATAGCCTAGGGAGCAGCCCGACATGATAAGACATAAACGCCCTTCAATGATATGACCGTTAGGTGGGTAGGATATTTGGACAGCTGGCGCGTAGCACAGCAACGGTCGGAAATTTGAGTATCAAATTCCTCAGGGCTATCATGTTCCTCACTTGTAGGCAATCCGCACTGGCGAATTCCTAACTCCTCAGTCAGAACAAATTCCTCAGAGAACAGAAGAACTTCGTCTCTGTCACTGAAGAACTTGACTAAACTGTATGAGATTTCCAATGGCTTCACTCGAAAGGATTGGGTAGGTGTAGGATTTTGAGTTGAGCATCACTTGGAAACTTTTCCTTAGTTTTACCTCGACCCGCTTTAACAGTACGGTGTTTCCTATGACTCAAGAAGAAGAAAATGAAATTACGAAAACAAAAGTCTGCACGCTTCATAATCCTCGCATGAATATCAAGTCTTCAGGGTCACACCAATTTCTTCACTTTCAAAGTCTTCAAGAAAACCAAAGTCTTCAGTTGAAGACATTCATTTTTAGGGGTCGACATTCATCATAAATAACAAACTCCTCATAGCCTTATAGACCTGTGTACACTCACAAACACATTAGTCCCTTAACCTATAAGTCTTCAATACACCAAAATCACTAAGGGGCACTAGATGCACTTACATTCCCGAGGACCAGTAGAGCTCACCCGCCTCCTCTGGCTCGTCCCACCGCCGTTTGTCGACCGAACCAGCAGCAAGCGCGGTCGCCCCTTCCGGTTGGCCCTGCTTCCCCCGCCACCTTCTCTTTCTCTCTCGATTCTCTCAACTCTCTATTCTCTCCCCATGTAGGAGCCATGGAAGCCATGGCCTGCTCAGCCTCTAGGTCCTGACACCGTCGTCTCCTACATCCGCTGCCGCGCCATGTCCCGCTTCCCTCCCTGCGCCTTCGCCGCCCTGCCAAGTCCCGCGCCATGGATGCCCGTGCCAGCCCGAGCCCCCATGTCACCGCCGTCGTTGACCTGCTCTACCCGGTGACCTCCGAGCAGCACCACCCATGGGATCTGCTCGAGCTCGCCGCCCCCTGCGCCTCAAGTCCCTCCCGCCGGTGCCCCAAGTCCAGTGCCGCCTTGCCCTGACTTGCAGCGAGCCCCTGCTCGTGTTGACCACCTGCAGCTCGTCTCGAGGACCAGCGCCAAGTCGTCCGCGTGAGGCCTCCTTTGCGTCGCTGGCCTCCAGTGTCATCCACCAGGCCAAGGCCTAGCCGCTCATGCTTCCGGCCCGAGAGCCCGATGTGAGCAGCCACCCAAACCCCCCTGTGCACCGTTGGGCTAGCCAGTTTCGGCCCATGTCATGTTTTTTCTCTGGACGAATTTGTCTATTTTTTTTTCCAGAGATGTCAGTTTTGCAGAAAAAACCCTCCATGTTCATGCATTAATATCTCACAAACCATGCATCCGAATTAAACAAACCTTAGATGTAAAATGCTTAGAATTTCATCTAGTTTTATAATTTGCAACTTTCATCCATGTTTAAAATGTTTAAAATGTTGTTTGCATTTAATTTATTAAATAACATGCTAAAATGGTTTATTTCATAACTAAATAACCGTAGCTCCTAATTAAATAAACTTTATATGTAAATGGGGTAGAAAAATGTGTAGGTTGACATGGTTGCATTACTTTGCATGTTTAACAACTGTAAAATTGTGTTTTAGTCAGAACAGTACCAAATTCGAAATATGCACATGGGGATTTTTCGGAATTGTTGTTTGTTGTTTCCGGCCTCATTTAAACTTGCCTAAATAGTTAGATTAATTATGCTTCATCTCTTGCCATGTTAATAAACATTTCATATTTATGGGTAGCATAAACGAGAGTGAACTCAATATTTTAATGTGGTGTTTCGTCAGTATGCAACTCGTTGCATATTGAGCTCCACTTAATTTGTAGTATTGTTTGTTGCACTTTGCCATGCCATGACTCATTAAACTGGACATGCATCATACTTAGTTGCGCATCATGCCATGTTTATGCTTGTTGGTTTACGATGTTGTTTGCTTCTTTCCGGTTGTGCTTCTTCTCGACAGTTCCGGTTATGTTGCAATTGTGAGGATTCATTCGACTACGTTGATTCGTTTACTTCATGGATTCGGTCTTCTTCCTAGCAGGATTTCAGGCAAGAAGACCGTTACCCTGGATACCACTACTATCTTTGCTTGCTAGTTGTCTCAATGCTATCACTATGTCGCGCTACCTACTACTTGTTTATTAAGCCTCCCAAATTGCCATGATAAGCCTCTAACCTTTCCACCATCCTAGCAAACCGTTGTTTGGCTATATTACCACTTTGCTCAGCTCGTCTTATAGCATTGCTAGTTGCAGGTGCAGTGCAGGTTTTTCCATGTTGGGACATGGTTATCATGGGATATCACAATACACTACTACAGGATGCTACTAACGCGACACTACGATCAGAGACCCTTTGACAAAACTATGTGCGATGCATTAATCACAAATGTTGATGTAGAAAAACCGTCAAAAAAGATGCAAATTATTTGCGATGAATGATACATCAAACACAGTTCTGATTTTAGTTGTGTGTGCGATGCGGGGCATATGGTTGATCCATACGAACTGTTTGCGATGAGACAGAACAACAGAAACGGGCCGCCAGATCAAGGTGTGTGCGATATACGGCATACACTTCGCTCCGATGAACCATTTGCGATGATCGAGGTGAACACAAATGATTCAGCGTAACAAGATGTGTGTGATACCCAGCAAACAGGTCGGTAATCAGAATTGTGTGCGATCATTATAGACAGCCCATACGGTCTTTTTTTGTGAATTGTGTGCTCGTCAGGGCACAAAGTTCAACAAACCAACCTGTGGGTGATAATGTAGAAGATCTCTGTCGAATACGTATTACTAACCGTCTGCGATGAGATTGACAGGAAAAACAGAGATAACAAATTAATATGAGCAAACGGAAACAGAGATCTATACAGTCTGCTTAATTTAGTCCTTCTTCTTCTTGTTGTTGTTGTTGGATGGCCCTGCGACATCGTCTTGACGAGGACGCTTCTTGCCGCTGACCGTTGGATTTTCATCGCCACCACCATCGTCATCGTCATTGATGTTGTCGTCCTCTTCCTCCTCGTTCGACCATTCCTCCTCATCATCATCGTCGTCCTCTTCTTTGTCCTCCGACGGCTCCTCGTCCGTCTGGTTGTTGTCTGACGACTCCGGAGGCGGCGTCCCTTCCATGATCCGGATATAATCGAGGTCTAGGCTCGATGCTGGACTCATGGAAGATGATCCGGATGATTTAGATGTTGACCTATCATCAGGCGCCACACTGCTGGTCGAACTGTCGTCCTCGCTGTCGCTCGACATGGCTGCGGTCGTATAAAAACCGCGAGAAAGCAAGATTGCAGATTGTGTGCAAGTGTGTAGCGTGGCCTGCCGAGGATGATGAAGATGGTGGACACTTAAGCGAGGTATGCAGAGAAGAGGAAATGCCAATTGCAGCGGGGGTTGACGTATTATCTAACCGCTGATATAATCAACCGCAATTATTTGTACCTAGTCGCTCCAAATTCCAGGGGTTGCGTAGTTCTCAATGTGATAATTAATTACGCACACGCGTTGGAGCGTCCAAATATGAAACAAGCATTTTTTGTAGTACTTCTACTCCCTCCGTACCGGCGACCTAGGTGGGGGAAAACGAGATAACTTGATGATTACTATTTGGTAATCAATACCATTGCGTGCAGAGAATTGACCATTGCATGCATGTTATGCTAAGTAGTCTGAAGTCATTGAATGCATACTAGCCGCAGGACTCCTATTGGCTGATTTCTTTTTTCAGGACAAAAACAAGGAACGAGTTTTAGGATTATGCACCGGTACCGGTACGAACGGAGTAGGACAGTTGGCAAGCAATACATTGAGCTCTTCTTATTGATGAAGCCAGTAATAATCAAACTACAAAGGAAAAGAAAAAAAGACAAAGGAAAATACCTGCACGACTCTTCGCGTAACATCAATGGCATAGGACCTAGATGTGCATTACTTAGAGCACATCTAGATGTGCTTTAGCAATACTGTCAAACAAAACCCCTAATCATAATTGCAAACATCACATAGAACATGGCTAATGCGACAACCACAACTACACATGCTAGTTCCTTCTTGTCTCTTGCTTTCATCTGTTGCCTGTGATTGATTCTTTCTTGCTTCATTGTACTGATTGTACATTCCAGATCAGCCAGTTTCTTCTTTAGCTTTACGTTATCTCCTGCGAGCTTGGTGATAACACTCCTAGCCCTGCCATGCCATTCTTCATCCAGCCAGTTAACAAAGGCACAAGCCTCATATCCCTGCCAATGTTAAATAGTATTTAGGATGAGCGGTGGCATTAACTCAAGTAAAATGATGAACTTAGCACTAACCTCTAAGGGGCAACTGAGAAACCGCCTGCCAATGTCGAGTCCCTCCATGCATACATGTCGAGCGGGAGTGTGCCCGTGCACACAACTCAGCTTTTGGTACATCTCGGTGGCGCAAAACTCGGAGTTGAACTCGTGTTGCAGGAATCTGGAGTTAGATAAAAATTGTGTTAAAATTTCAGCCCAATCGGAGTTACGGATGTCCAGAAATTTAAGCAACGGTGAAAGGCCAGAATCTGGGAACGCAGAAACAGAAGGAAACAAAGAGAGAGATCCAATATCGGAGGGGATATCTCCCCTCCGCCACCATGGAGGCCATGGACTAGAGGGGGAAAAACCCTCCTCCCATCTAGGGGGGAGGCCAAGGAAAGAAGAAGAAGGAGGGGGGCTCTCTCCCCCTCTCTCCCGGTGGCGCTGGAATGCCGCCTGCAGGTTTGTTCTTCCCCCCTTTTTTTTAGTTTTGTTTTTTTAGTTTCTTCTAGTTTAGTTTCTGTTTTAGTTTTATTTTCAGTTTAGTTTTAGTTTTAGTTTTAGTTTATTTTAGTTTAGTTTATTTTAGATTAGTTTTAGTTTTAGTTTAGAAGAAGAAGAGGAGTAGAAGGAGGAGGAGGAGGGAGGAAAGCGGAGGATGAGGTAGTAGAGAATAAGAAGCGCAAAGAAGAAGAGAATAAGAAGAATAATAAGAAGCAGAAGAACAGAAGAATACTCATCATACTCCTATCATAAGTACAGGTGGGGGGGGGGGCAGCCTCCTCTCCTCCTCTCCTCCTCCTCCCCTCCTCCTCCTCTCCTCCTCAATCCCCCTCCTCCTCCTCTCCTTCCTCCTCCTCCTCCTCCTCCTCCTCCTCCTCCCCTCCTCCTCCTCCTCCCTCCGCTCCC